>JAJLXP010000072.1:0-79582 GCA_030674255.1 Hansenula queroliae | reverse complement strand
GTCTTCCTATATAAAGCATATATATCAAGAGTAAATCCTTCTCTTCAGCCCCTTTTATACATCTCATAATCCTGATTCTAGAAACATCTCTAGACCTATTCGTTGCTCCAATGTGTTCTGAACCATACATTAACCTTCAGTACATCTTGTTGGTTCATGACACATAAATTCTAGACTTGACTGTAATTTATCTTCAACAGTAAACGGTATACCTGAACCTTTGATCAGAACAGTGTTTAAGAGACTACGTCATATGTTGGAAAACAAATCAATTAACTGGTTTCGGTATTCTAAATAATAACACCAGGTGCTAAGCCTGGTATACAGTGTATGGTAACAAATTGTATAGAGGTCCAGACACTCAAATAATATCTTGAAACTCTCACGAGGCGAGGCTATTTATTATAGATCTTGATGGTATGCTAACATTCCTTCCCATATGAAACCATACCATGACAATGGTCAACGGTCTAGATATACTCATTCCAGGTAGTAATGTGATAGATCGCAATGTATCCATACCATTCAAATACATTTGTGAAACCACGCGCCGAAAGCCTTGAGATCAACCAGGCACACTAAACCACAAACATGTCAACAAACATACCTCGAGTCGTTGATCCGTGTACGCTCTAAACTTACCGCATTCAGCTATGTGTTTGTTTAGGTAAATCGTTATTATTATGATGAAGGAGTTTTGTTTACGTAGAGGCACTGGTGGAATATTTTATTATTGTAGGACGCGCCTATAATGCCAAAGGTTCACACTTCAGCATTACACGCAGAAACAGGTCTAGATCAGCAGGAACAACACCGTAAAACAGCGTTGAAAAGCATACAATTGCCCTTCAAAGCGTATAGAGTAAACACAAACAGTGACCCATGATCACCACTCTCGATATGAGGTTCCACTGACCTTTCAGAAAACCCGGTTTCATATTTGTCCAGAGGGCATTTTTCTTTCCTTTTCAAACGCGTCGAAACACATAACGCACGCTGCGTCCTCCTGCATAAAGACCATAAACAGTGCATATCGAGATAGCGAAAAGTAATACCACCGAGTCACAAAAAATGAGGTGTTCTAAGGAGAGTTCCCTTACAGTGTCTGATGTGGTAACTCCATGTTGGCTAGAACTGGTGTCCCTGGCAGGAGCTCAGAATATAAATAAGATGATGAATCCACGTCTGATTTACCATATATCAAAGAAGTACTTCATATATCTTCATACTCGAGTTATCAAACATAGTCATTCCTTTCATACTGGAACAAGAGATCATATTCATCACTTCCCAGATCCAATACACTCAACAGTCATTTGCTTATATCAACTTCCAATAGTCTGATCATTCATTAAGATACCCATACACTACAAAGACACTCATACACATATCACACATATACCCAAAAATGAGATTATCACTTGTCATACTGTCCACATTAGCCTCACTGGCCGTTGCTTCACCAGAACACGGTCACCACCAACATAAGCGTGAGCCTGAAGTCAAGATTGTCACTCAGTACCAAACAAAGACCATCACCGCTACTGGTGCTTCTCCAACTGCCGTTGCTGATCGTGCTGCAACAACTACTTCTCCAGATGTTGCTGCTACTACCACTGCTGATGCCGTTACTGGGTCTGCTACTGCTCAAGGTTTGTTATCCGATATCGTTTCCTTCGTCACTGGGATCATTGGTGATGGTGATCAAACCTCATCTACTACCGGAACAACTACCACTTTGGCTCCAACTACTACTTCTCAACAACAACAAGAATCCAGTACCACCACTACCTCATCCACTTCTGAAACATCCTCATCCTCTACAAAGACTTCATCAACTTCCACATCCACTGCTACTGGTGTCTATAACGGTGTCGCTGCCGGTGCCAAAGGTATCACTTATTCACCATACACAAACTCTGGTACTTGTAAAGATGCCGCCACTATCCAATCTGATATTGCCAAATTGTCCAGTTTTGAAATCATCCGTATCTATGATGTTGACTGTTCTGCTATCGAGAACATTATCAGTGCAAAGACATCTTCACAAAAATTGTTTGCCGGTATTTACTATGTTGACAAGATTGCCTCTTCCGTGTCCACAATGGCTAGTGCTTTGAACAATGATTGGTCCCAAGTTTATGCCGTTTCCATTGGTAATGAATTGGTCAATGCTGGTAGTAAAACCGCTTCTCAAATTGGTTCCATCGTTAGTGAAGCCCGTTCTGCCCTAAGTGCAGCAGGTTACACTGGTAAAGTTGTCTCTGTTGACACTTTAGTTGCTGTGCAAAACAATCCAGAATTATGTGAATACTCTGATTTCGTTGCAGTGAACTCTCATCCATTCTGGGACGGTAGCGTCTTGCCTGCTGATTCTGGTAGTTTCCTCACAACTCAAATCGCCAACATTAAGAAGATCTGTGGTGGTGTTAAAGACGTGTTGATCTGTGAAACCGGTTGGCCAACACAAGGTTCCTCTTATGGTTCCGCTATTCCAAATGCTGAAAATCAACAAACTGCTCTAAAGAGTATTATGAACTCTGTTAGTGATCAAGTTATCATGTTTACCACTTATGACGACTTGTGGAAAGATGGTGGTTCTTATGGTGTTGAAAAATACTGGGGGATTGTCTCTGAATAAGTTCATATATCTCAACACATGTACATTATTAGTTCAACATAGTTTCTTTGTAAAGTTTTTATAGTATAGATATTTCTGGTTTCAAATTTATATATAACGGTTTTCGGTTTTACAAATGAGCCAAATTGTAGAGTTATAACATTAACTAAATCACAACTAAATACATTCATACACCTTGTTTTTGTAACTTGAAAGCCAAATACTTGGCACTATGACCCAACGAAACAACTCTCTCCTCAGTCTCCTCGTCACCATCATCACTATCCACTTCATTCTCCTCCTGTGCATCAGCACGAGGTCTCTTGACACCTTTATGCTTAACAATTCTATTAAAACCAGCACTTGGCAATTGCGGTCTCATTCTATTCCCAATCACAACACCAGGTGCTCTGAACCAGACTAATGGACCCTCAGTGGTGACATCATTCGAGATACCTTGTAATCTTCTTCTGTTATTGGAAACATCCATACGGATAAGACCTTTGATATCCCTTTCCAAAGTGATGGGGATTGTGAAGGATGGTGCTGTGGATGTAGGAACATATGTTGGCACAGCATGGTGTAATGTTGGGTGTTGCACTGCTGCTGGCACAGTGTTTCTTGTATAGTTGACAATAGGTGTCGTGGTGTTTGAAGGGGAGTTCGTTGGTGGAGGATCATTAGGTCTGATGATGTATTTAGGACACATACGACTGCTGGCGTATTGACCCAAATCATCAGATTCGTCAATGTCTCTGAGATAAACGGCACCGTGTAATGGTGGTGCATTTGGTGCACCTATTGTTGGTTCTGGGATTGGCATTGTAGTCGTGGCATTTGGAGGTAATAGGTGTTTCAATGGTGATTCGTACTTCTTGAAACGACGCAAATTTGGTAATGGTGTGATTGGATCCTCATGATCACGGACTTCATCTGGTAAACATGCCTTCCAAGTTCTAATCTTGTTGAAATTCTTATCGTTATCATTATATCTAAACTCACAGATGAACAATGGGCCCTCATAGTTGAAAGCTGGATCACCTCTTTGATAACGTGTGAAATAGGCAACATAACATTTCCCAATGACTTCATCAGCCAGGTGATCTCTATATTGACCAGATTTGAAGACTTCATTTTCATAGAATAAACGATCCACTCTATGAACGGTTTGTTCTGGTCTCAAGTACCAACAGACATTGATCCAACGTTGACCATCCTGGGTTTGCCATATTCTGAATAATTGAGAGACGATTGGTTTCGATGGATCATTAGGATTGTTGATCAGGATCCAATCACCAATTTTGAAAAGGGAACCATGGAGTTCTAATTGGTCTAGTGGGATTTTCAAAGAATCTGTAGCGATGAAATCACTATCTGGTCTCTTGACTTCAATTTCCAAGTACTTGTCAAATTTGGCTTCCAATTCATTAGTGATTCTAACCATATCCTCGTTCCAACCTTTATGATAAACTCGTGAATTGTTCAACATCAGTCTCATATCAGTGACAAAAGAGTCGACGTCTTTATATTTTCTTTGCTTGATCTTCTTCTTGATCTCATCTAATGAGATTGGATCTGAAATATCGTTGTAAAATTGTGGATTCTCTCTGATATCTGGTAATTTCTCAAAAGTCGTTGTGAGTAAAGTCCCCTGAGAATCTCTTTCCCTTCTCAAAGATCTCAAGACGTTTTTGATACGTTGTTCGAATGGTTTATCGATAACAGGTGGTCTACCTCTCTTGTATGATTGCTCTTTAGTCGATGTCACGGCATGCGTCTTTCTTTGTTTAACGACAGTGGAAGTGTCCCCTTCATCACTGTTGTAATCATCATCATTACCATGACTTGGACCTGGTGTTGGTTGTGGAGTAGAGTTTAAACTCGTTTGAGCTCCACTGGCGATCCCCGAGAGATCGTTTGGACCCAAGTTGGGATAATGGACATCATAACCTAGCTTTTTGAACTTCGGTATCACGTTAGTCAAGATGAAGCTATCCAATTTCTGCGCGTATCTGTAGACAAACGAGCCTTGTTCGTTGTATGTTTTCGCGTTCCACACGATTTGCGCGAGATCTTTGATGAACTCGTTTGGTGTTGTGTAGACGTTCAATCTCTTTTTGATGGAATTCAATGAAGTTGGCGTCGTGATTATATCGTAGTAGTCTGGGTACAGCTTTCTGTCTGGCATTGTGTTGAAGATCGGCGCAATCGGCTCCTTGGTCTCGTCATCCTTGATCTCGTAGATGTAGTCGAACGACAGCTTGATTCTCTTGGACAAGTTGGACATCGTTGGAACCTGTTTTTATCTAATTTTGTTTGATTTGTTGATTTATAACTATTTCTTCCTGGTAAACAAATGCTTTCGATTTTCCTGCTTTTTTTTGTTTTTCAAAATTTCTGCAAAACGCGTTCGCGAATGGAATTCTCAAATATTTTCAGCGTTTCTCCATATAAATAAACTGATCTCGAGCTATATAAAGCTCATCGTTGGCTCAGTTCAAGATACTGCTGGTTAAAGAGATACCACTGTGTGCTCAGTACTATGTCAGAGGATCCCACACTAGGTATTTAAACATGGAACATGACGCGAAACGTGTGCTGAAATCGAATCTGGAGTCGTTTCACGACTATCTACTTGGGGCAAACAACATACTAGCTGTCGTTGGTGCTGGACTGTCGGCATCGTCAGGACTGTCTACATTCAGAGGTGATGGTGGTCTATGGAGGAACTTCTCAGCAATCGATCTGGCTACACCGGATGCATTTCATTTTGATCCAGGGCTGGTATGGCAGTTTTACAGTGCAAGAAGATTCCATGCTTTAAAAGCAAGACCGAATAAAGGGCATTATGCATTGGCTGAACTAAGTCATAGGAAACAGGGGAACTTCCTAACGTTGACACAGAACGTTGATGGTTTATCCACTAGAGCAGGGCATGATAGTGATCATTTGATTGAATTACATGGAAGTGTATTTACCTTGAAATGCACAGGGTTCTTTTGCAATTATGTTGATATAGACAATCGAACACATCCATTAACACCAGCATTGGCAGGTTGTGAAGACGAGTTCCCCAAAAAGAGAAAGAAACCACAACATGACCAACAGTCTGATCAATCCAACAAAAAACTGAAAGAAGCATTCAATAACGCCCTTGAACGGACCAAGAGTCAAACATCCATCAATTCCATCCCAACAACAACAACATCTTCACCAGAGATCCAACCAGTAGAATCTATCCCTGAAGAAGACCTCCCTCACTGCCCCAAATGCAAAACCAGCCTCTTAAGACCCGGTGTCGTATGGTTTGGCGAATCATTACCACTCAAAGCCATTGATAAAGCCGATGATTATCTCATGAACAACAAGATCGACTTGGTCCTAGTTATAGGGACAAGTGGCACCGTGTGGCCTGCGATGGGGTATGTCGAAAGAGTACAGAAACAAGGTGGGAAAGTCGCTGTTTTCAATACGGAGATTAAGAATTTGGAACAGTTGAACCACGAGGGGAATTGGGGGTTTGTTGGTGATGCGTCGAAATTGTTGCCATTGGCTTTGGAGCCGATTATTGGGAGTGAGTTTGTGCCCAGGGATCATAAGAGAAGATAGACTGTATATACTACAAATGTATGTTGCATTAAATGAAACTATATTGGTTCAAGTATATATACAAGTATAGGGGATTTTGTTTTCATCAACTTCATTTGTCTTTATCTTTGAGTTCGTTTTGCTTCTTGGCGACTCTTTGGAATATCTTTATGGAACAGTCTTGTAATTCCTTCGATCTGTTTTTGATATCGGCCAATTCGATCTCACCGCCATTACGTGCCAATTGGATGGCTTCTTTAGCTGCAGTGATGCGTTGTTCCAATTCTGCATAATCAGGATCAGCTTTCAAAACATCACCAAACGCTAATCTCATCGCTAGTTCCGTGTCATTAATAACCAGTTCAGCATTCGTAGCGGCTTCGATTTTTTGTCTCTTAACTTGGTCAACACCTTTGTTTTCTTCACCTTCTTGAATAATTCTCTTGATCTCTTCCTCTGTTAAACCTGAGTTACCAATGACTGTTATACTAGTTTGCTTCCCCGAGGTCTTTTCACGTGCAGACACATTTATGATACCATCGGCATCAATATCAAAAGAAACCTCAACTTGTGGAACACCTTTTGGTAATGGAGGGATCCCACTTAATTTAAAATTCCCAATCAATTTGTTATCCTGTACAAGCCCTCTTTCACCTTGGAACACTCTAATTTCAACACCTGTTTGATTGTCTACACCTGTAGAGTAAATTTCCGTCTTCTTCACAGGCACCGTGGTGTTTCTCGATATTAATGGAGAGAAGACACCACCATATGTTTCAATACCCAATGTTAATGGTGTCACATCCAATAATAACACATCTTTAATAGCACCACTAAGCACACCACCTTGAATAGCTGCACCTAATGCCACTGCTTCATCAGGATTAACAGCTGTGCTTGGTTTCTTACCAAAGATCTCCTGGACTGTGGTTCTAATCTTTGGCATTCTAGTCATACCACCCACAAGGATAATTTCATCTATATCTTTTTTGGTCAAGTCAGCATCTTTTAATGCTTTCTTCACAGGATCTACTGTTCTCTTGATCAAATGTGCACTCATAGAGTCCAACTCGTCCTCTGTCAATTTCATTGAGATATGATGTGTATCTTTGATAAATGGTAAGTCAATCGTTGTCTCTTTCACATGTGACAAATGGATCTTGGCCTTTTCAGCTGCTTCTCTTATTCTTTGTACTTTGTCAGGTTCCCCTGCCAAGTTGATCCCAGTTTTCTTTTCAAAATCTGTCAAGATGTATTGTACAAGCAAATTATCAAAATCTTCACCACCCAAATGGGTATCACCATTGGTGGCTCTAACTTCGAAAACACCATCTTCAATATCCAAAATCGAAATATCAAATGTACCACCTCCTAAATCGAACACTGCGACTATACCATCATTAGTCTTATCTAAACCATAGGCAAGAGCTGCCGCCGTAGGTTCATTAACCACTCTCAAAACGTTTAACCCAGCAATTTTACCAGCATCTTTCGTTGCTTGTCTTTGTGAATCATTAAAATAGGCAGGCACAGTGACAACTGCATTCTTTATCTTTTGAGGCAAATGTGATTCAGCAGTCTCTTTCATCTTGTCTAGGATAAAACCACCTATTTGAGATGGTGAATATTTCTTCCCATGACTCTCAACCCAGGCATCCCCATTATCACTCTCCACGATCTTGTAGGGGAAATGGTCAAAATCAACTTTTGTCTCACTATCTTGGAATCTTCTACCTATTAATCTCTTTGTAGCGTAGAAAGTATTCTCGGTGTTTAAGATAGCTTGTCTCTTTGCAGCGTTACCCACTAGAAGCTCACCATTCTTATCGAAAGCCACCACGGATGGTGTGGTTCGTTGACCTTCATCGTTCTCAAGGATTCTTGCCTCTTTACCTTCCATAACAGCGACAGCTGAATTGGTAGTTCCAAGATCAATACCAATAACAGTTGGGAAAGCCGGCTTGTGAGAGGCGAATCTCTTGTGGCTCAGTGCAGCTTTGACATTGTTGCTCGTGAATCTTCTGAGCATTGTAGAGTATATCTGAGTTCCTCAATAAAGCATTGGCGTATACAGGTCTCACGACTTGTAGATCTGATAGATACCATTATTATTGTAGTTGTCAATGGGTGTATGACGTTTGCGAGGAGCAATTCCGGTAAAGTCACGTGAGGCTCCCTCGGAAAATAATACAATTATAGCCAGAGCTGCGCTTCATATTACTAGTACCATGTCTATTTCAACCTATTTACAAGTTATGCTGGCCCTGTACTCGTGTATCTTAGAGTGTAGTGGGTCATCAATGACGGTGATATTATTTCTATCTGACGTCCCCTGTTAGTTATCCTATGTTGTTTAATTTTCAGAATCTGTAATGCTGTACTGAGTTGAACAATCCGATATGTTACTTCACTATTATCATCGTAAGTACTACCATAACTTATACCATGGCTTCCTTTGTTTCATCTCAGGAGCACTGGTGAGCATTTGTGACAATTCATTTTCCTTTATGGCCAGTTGTGCTATATTCACGATTATCAGTAACTTTGTTCGATCTCAACACGTATCAATAAACCTACCTTTCAACTCGTCTTCTCTTTGTTCGTACTCAAGATACCACCAAACCCAGTGGAAAGACAGGTACGCAATAGAACCTATTATGAAGACATTCACAAATGGTCTTGTGAAATCAGAGAGCTTTGGTCTCTGTGTGAAACGTTAGTATATATCCCCTCTTACCATTCCATCTAATAGACATACCTGTTCCTCTATCTTTCTCTTGATCTCAGCATCCTTGATCTCGGCCATCTTCACCTCTAGTAAACGCTTCACCTTTTCTATGTCATCGGCATTGTTCATTTTCCTTATAGACGTTGAGAAGCCGGCTTTCAACGTTGCACCCCTAAGGCGGGATGGTGCGCATCCCCTTTGTACCACACTTTTTAGACCACACTTCCACATTGATATCCTCTATAGTAAACCCAGATCAAAGCCTTCTCAAAGCCCTGAATAACTCCACCAACATGCCGATGATGCTGAGTTTTGCTTGAGAATGGATTCGCGCTTTCCGCGGGACATCCAAACATTCCTTTAAAGCTGATTCGGTTTTTTACGTTTGGGCAAAAAAGTAAACATTGGAGCGACTTGACCAGGAAACCTCAAAAAGCTGGCGAAACACACCACAAAGAACGGCCTAGAGCGCTTGATACTCTGCTGAAATATTGGAGAACCTCAAGAGAAGAAGACACACTATACTGAAAAGCCTCATCAAGAGACAGACAAATCTTCTGAAGCGCTACCCAACAACTATTTCCGCCGCGCTGCTCCATTGTTTTGTTTTTCACCTGGCGGTTACAATAATAAACATCATCATAACAAACAGGGTCGATTTACCAGAAACGAGTCTCAGAATCCAACGGTATCTACAGTCTGATCAACAGTCCATTAGTTATTGTCTAAGCATATCTGGTTCGCATCAAGCTTTTCTTTTATCCGTTTACTTGGCTCAATAGAACGCTCCAAAAGCGCATTCAGATCCATTGACAGAAAGAAAAAAAAAAGATATCTATCATTGATCTCTGTGTCTAAACACCCATGATACTTGCGTTCAACTAGTCATCTTACCCCCAGATATTTCAGAAACTTGATAGGTAATTTCATTCACTCATTTAAACCACACACAAAAATTACCTTATCAAAAGAACGCTCAACGAGTCCTGGGTTAAATTTAGAATCTGATCTTACATCAAAACAACAAACACTTCAAGCTACTTTATATTTTTGAGTACAAACAGAAAGAGAAATGTTCAACTGGTCCAATGATCCCGAAAGACGGGCTCTAGAGGCTAGTACATCTGCAAATTTCGTCGTACCTGGATCACTTCCTCCTACACCAAAACAACGAACTGTTCAACAGCACAGTCATAACCCTTCAAATGGCACCATTTATACACAGAATAGTCCAAGAAGACAACCTTCGCAAAGAGAAACAGCACATACTACCACTGTCTCGAGTCCCAAGTCTGTGCACACGAGGTCGGATAGTACTACTATACAGAACAACATATCACCAGTGGCTAGAACAAGATCACAGAGGAAATCACAAACTACAAATTACTTGAAATTAATACCACCTATGCCTCAGCAAAGAGCTGCCCCACCAGTTCCAACAGGTCCTGGTAGTCAGCAACAGCTGCAGCTACATCAACAACCACACCCTTACAACAATATTTCTCCTCAAAAATCATCGAGGCAACTATATGGCAACAAACAACGCCCTCCTCCATCATTCAATATCAATCAAGCCAGCGGTGGCTCCACAGCTACAGACTCAACTAGATCCTCGTCAGCCAATAATTCAAGCAATTACACACCTCCAACAACAGTCTCCTCGAGGGGTGCTTCATTATGTGCTACATGTCGTAGACCAATAACAACCAAGTCAGTGAAAGCATTGGGGAAAAGATATCATACGCAATGTTTTGGTTGTGCAGACTGTGGAACTCCAATCTTGTCAAAATATTTCCCATTTGAAAGACCAGATGGAGAGAAAATACCCTTATGTGAAGAGCATTTTTACAGAAGACGAGGCCTCACATGTTGTGTTTGTGATGGATATCTAAAAGGTACACACTTCACCGTGTTTGGAAGAAAGTATGATGCTGAACATTTCTGTTGTAAAATCTGTTCCAAGAAATTTGACACAGATGAAGATTTCTTCAATCATGAAAACAATATTTATTGTCATTATCATTTTTCGAAATTTTACATTGAGCGTTGTGAAGGTTGTGATTTTGCCATTTTGAAACAGTATGTTGAAATACTTAGAGGTGGTCGCAATCAAAAATGGCACGTTGAATGTTACATGATCCATAAATGTTGGAACGTCTCAATAGCACCAAGCAGTATAGGCATTGCAGCATTACCTATGATCGAACCTACCGAGGAAAACCTAAAGTTGCCAGATATAAATCCGACTCCAGAAGAGCTGCTTGACATGGAAGCTAAAGCGAGTGAGAAAATCTCTGAAATATGGAACACTTTGTTCAGATTTGAAGAAGACACGGCAACGTGTATTTCTGATATGCTTCAGTTCGCTACAGTACATGATCAGAGAAAAGGTCTGATAGCCACAGTGCGGCTAATACTGAAGATTGATGTCTTGTTCAGGAGTATAGACGGTCTACATCGTTTGGGTATTGACTCTAGTGCCGGGAACAATAAGTCTTTGGCATTAGAAGATGGTGAGGAAACAACTTCGTTCTTAGCACTAAAGAAAGAGCCTAGAAATCTTTCCGCCAAGATCATGATTTATTTGGCCATCTTAAGAAAGGCAAGCAAAGGTGTTTCTGACCCAAGCAATTCACAGGACTTGATTCTTTCAGTGGTCACAGGTTTGGCACATTACTTGAAGCTTTTGATACGTTATGGATTGTTTAATTCCTTGCAGTATAACAAGGCATATCACACTACTAATGCGCTTGATAGATTTATCAGAGAGGTGAGAACGCACGAAAGTATTCCAGATGACCCTCTAGAAACATTGAACATCCCTCTGGATGCGTCTGATCTCTGTTTCCATTGTCGTAAAAGTATCGAAAGTGCATGTGTCCAGTACCAAGATAAGAGATGGCATGTTGAATGTTTACACTGTACCAAGTGCAGAACTAATTTGATGGCTGCTGGAGGTGTTGCTGATGCATTGTTCAATTCCAACACTAACTGGGTTCTATGTGCTCAATGTGCCACTGAGGATCCGGATGCTAAGGCTGGTTTTAGATCAGTTTCCAAGTTACTGCAACTGGGATATCTACTTAAGATTGCCATTATCAGATCGAAAGCAGTGATGGATTACGAGCTGGCTAATAAGAATGACAAAGTGGTCCCATCTAATAATGAAGCTACTGAGCAAAACTATATGAAGACATTGAATGATATCAAGAGATTGAGATCCACTAGACAAAACACGAGAATTACGAATAATGAGCGTGAGAATGTTAGAAGATCCGTTGTTATAGAGACCAGTGATCAAGCTGAACAACAGCTGATGTCAAGTGGTGAAAACATCACCAAACAAAATATTACTGTGGAAGATCAATTAGTCGGTCCATCTTTGAGTAAAAAGAGTTTCAACAGAGCAACAAATTTCATTAACAATCAAAAAGTGTTGACACTAGATGATATTCCAAGAATTGTTGCCGCTGAACATGCCAGAGAGTTGAGACCTAACACTTACAAGTTCCATAACCCTCACCAAGAAAGTGGATACGCCAAAGATCTCAAACCAAAGAGTAACTCACTTCACAGAGGCTCGTCACTTGGGCATCGTTCTTTCTCAACAAATATTCCTCCACTTCCAGATGCAGCTGTGAAGTACTATTCTCAATTAACTGATCATGAAAGATTCATGATTACACATATATCTGCAGTTCTTATCAAGTTTACACTTTCCAAACATGGTCTTTTGAAAGAAGTTGATGTTTCAAAATTCCTTGAGTTTAAAAAGACAACATCTTTTTGGGGTAAATTGAAACTGGTGGAGAATTCAGAGAAGAAGTCTGCTTCTTCAAGTACCGTCTTTGGCGCTGAGTTGAAAGATCTTACATCTAGAACCGGTGTTGAATCTTCTCAGAGTAATGGTCCATCAAAAGTTCGTGTTCCAATGGTCATTGATGATCTTTTGACTTCTCTTTACCAAAAAGATATGTCGATTGAAGGTGTTTTCAGAAAGAATGGTAATATCAAAAGATTGAAAGAGCTTACTTCTGCTATTGATGAAGATCCATCACGGGTGCCAGACTTGTCAAATGAAAACGTTATTCAATTGTCTGCTTTGTTGAAGAAGTTTTTAAGAGAACTACCAAATCCTTTGTTAACTTTCAAGCTATATGACTTGTGGATAGCCACTCAAAAAGTTAAAGATGAAGACTTGAAACGCACATTGGTGGAATTGTCATACTCCTTGTTACCAAAAGACTATAGAAACTTGACCGAAGTTTTGTTATTCTTCTTTATGTGGACTTCTTCATTCTCCCATCTTGATGCTGAAAGTGGGTCTAAGATGGATATCCATAACTTGGCCACTGTGTTATCTCCAAACATTTTATTTGCGCAACCTGTTGACACTACTCGCCAAGCAGCCAATAACAAAGGAGTCGCTACCACTTACTATGACGCTTTCAACGAAGGTGAAGGTGAGAATTATTATTTGGCCATTGAAGTTGTTCATTATTTGATCGCCCATAACGAAGAGCTCACGGTGGTTCCAACATATTTGATGGAGCTTTACCATCAATGTGAGTTCGAAAGGGCCGAGTCATTGACCACCAAGGAGATTTTCAATAAGATTGAAGCTGTTTTGAAGAAAGACCCTTCATTTGTTGGCAAGATGACTAGTGAAAGAAACTCAGAGTTTGACGATTCCACTGAACAAGTCATCCAAGAATCTAATAACCAGCAACCATTGAAGACATCCATCGAGAACTGATCGGATATACGTCGTTATTTCCAAACCCATTTACTTCCCCGAAAGACACTATCATTCAGCAAATATTATGTTTTATTCTGTTTTTATTCTACACTGTTTAAATATTGTTCAGTTGTGTTTCCGCTCATTTGTTCCCTTAGTATAGTACTCTTTATTTTACCTAATGATTAATCAATGTTTGCTTCATATACTCATGAAGTTTTCTATTTTGTCGCTGTATGTAGCCAATGCGTCTAGTAAAGGAGTGATCTACATTGACAATATCCAATACATTCATGTGTTCATGTTTATATGTGAGATCATTGATAAATAATATAGTTTAATAAATATATGTGGACCTTTTGTAGCTCAGATATCTTCCCAATATTGTGTTTGAATAAATAAAAGTGAAGTAGCCCCCTCTCGGCTGTCACAATGCACGATCAACTAGTAGCCACTGTCTCTTTATCTAGCTCAACCAGTCTCTTGGCCTCCTCGACCAGCTTCGTCTCCTTTTGTGATTTCGTCAAGTAATAGTCACTAAAAGCTGCAACGACGAATGTAGATACTGCGACGTATATTCTTATCTTTCTTGGGGTTGCGAGATATGCATGCCAGATTCTTTGGAAGGCGTTTGTAGGAGTTGGTTGCTTTCTCGAGGTTTCTGATACTGGTTTGTGGAATGTTTTCTGTGCCATCTTGCTTTATCCCTTTCTATAGTTGTCTCTTCTCCAGCGTAGTTGGTTCATGATCTGTTGTAGTATGGTTTGTTTTTAATGGCTATTGTTCATTATCCCCGACTCGCGCCGGCCCCGCAAAATCATGTCTACATTGTATACGTGAACATATACATGCTAGCTACTTGGCTCTCTTCTCGGTATCATGGACTCATTAGTTTGTATGCAATCAATGTAAGCCTATACAGTTCAAAAACAACAATTGATCACTACTCCAAGAACAGTCGACTGTTTGAAACAACGTCTTTGAAGAGCCAGATGATCCAACTGGAGCCTCTCTAAGAAAGTCTTTAGGTATCAGCCCCAAGCTGCACATTGTTGAGTCTAGATCAGCACGCTCACTTGAAGTATTAGGATAATTGAGTGCTGAGGAAACAGTGACTTTTTCAAGCTTATCGATCACCTGGAAGGCTAGCACATAATATGGCAACAATTGGTTCAAAACTGTCAGCTTTAAACGCTTTAGATCTGTCAAAGCATTCTCCAAATGTACTTTAATTGAGTGCATTCCACTCTCCTCTATCACTTTTGAGCTGCTTTTACATAACACTAGACTTCTTATTATCATCTCAATCAGTGTATCTGCCACTGGAAGGAACAAGCCATCCACATCACCTTCAAGAAGTCTCTTTAGCTTTTGATATCTGATAAAATAGCTTTCAATGATAGAAGTCATGACTCTCTTCGCATCTTCAACTCCAAATTTGACAAGCATCACTTCATAAAGCTTTAGTCTTGATAAGGTGCAGATAGAAAACAGGTAAAAGTCTCTCAATATCTCAGATTTGTCATTGTTTGATTTTGTGGAGTCAAATAGCCCCACTACCAATTGACTTGTAAGCTGCTTATCAACATCAACCAGTGTTTTGACCGACATCATTCTTGAACTTGAGTTCACAGCTGAAGGGACACCATTAATAGCTCTAGTGACTATCTCCAATGACGTACAACCGTCAACTTGTGGTCCAGGAATCTCCACTGTCCTAATCAGCGAAGGAATCTGCAAATTCGCAGATAGTAAACTATCATTCAAACATATTGACCACCATACAACTTCAGCATCAGCTTGTGCTTTCCTCTTTAATGGCTCTTGAAGTCCCAATGCATATGCAATTGAGACCAGCTCAGAGTTCGTGGTGATCAATAACTCTTTCTTGTTGAAATATCGAAGATACCTGTGACACAGTAATAATATTTGGAGATGTATCAATTTGGGTGATTCTCTATACTTCAATCTATTCAAACAGGTCTTGGACATTTGGAAAAGAACGTTTGAACGATATATGGCTTCTTCAACTTTGATGCTCAATTCAGACTCCATTTGTTTGGAAGGATAACTCAACAGTGTCAAAGAGCAAATAATGGATAAAAGTGAGAGATATTCCCAGTCTTTCTTTCCCTTTTCAGCTCCCTTGGCAAATAACTCTCCATTGAAACATATACCCAGTTCCTTGTGGCTTATTAAAGTGATTGGCAAATTGATATATTGTTGAAAATATGCTTTTATTCTTTGCAAGGCCAAAGGATTGGGCAGTTTGCCAATCATCTCATCCCACTCATGTGTGTTTTCCCTGATGGGAAGATTCGTCAATCCAATACTAGCACTGGAAGTCAATGGACCATTCTGATTTGGTGCTCTGGATAAGTGGTCAAATATGTACCTTTGTGATGTCAAGTTTGTTGTATTCTGATGTTGCATGTTCTCAATTTTGGACTCCAACATGGATATCCTCTCATTGAGAAGTTGAATATGATTATGCATTGCATTATTACCATCAATGATGGGTGTCATTGGTCTTAAATGGAAAATTTTCACGTTTTCATTGAGTGCATAGCTCATCGGTGCTTCCGTTTTCGTCAATGGTTGGCCAAAAGAGGATGGTTGTGGACTTATTTTATGATTTATTTCTTGGAAGGGTCCAGGATGCAATCTGAAGCTTGAAGTATAATTCTTGATGGGTGGAAGAGTGAAGTTCCCTCTTTGAGTCGGTTCACTCAACGGCTTTTCCCTGAAAGTTTTATAGTTTTGTCCATGACCTACGCAGAACTCTTTCATTGTGCTTCGTTTCACTTTCTTCTTGTGTTCAGGTGATGGTGGATTTGGTGGTGATTCCAGACATTGATCTATCCTATTGTGACGGGTACACGCTCCGCAGGGGATCTTGGTGTCACATTTGATCTTTTGGCGTTTACATGGACCACAATTGTATGAACGTCTTTGTCTCTTCTTGACAAATTTGGTGTTTGAGGTATCAACGGGGCAATCAATTGGCTTTAGATCAGAAGTCTCAATACTCTCATCGCTAGAAGTGTTCGAGGATTGTGTGTGATGGATAGTGCCATTAGTGGGTGTCACTGTAGATAACGATGTCATCGGCGTAAGTAGTGATTGCATTTCACTTTAAAGAGAAGCCAAGAAGAGCTTCTTTAACATCACAGAAACTCTATGGCCCAGATGCCTTTACATTCTTTCATATATAAGATCAAGATTCCAGATCAAACAGGGCTCTTCACTGGCTGCTACCGTCTAACAGGCTGTCTGTCTTATCTCGCTCTTATCAGTTCTGTCTCAATCGGGAAGCCAGTGTGATAAACCCGAGTCGCCGTTAAATGTATCTAACTCCGGACACTATAAACGAGCCACTCAGAATTCTAGATTTGATACAGCCTACAGTGTTCAGTTATTTATTATGGGCTTTTAATATAAGTTATACAACTTTCAGTAGTCCAGATCCTCTGCGTCTTTGTTACTGCTGGCGGACTCCAGTTTGGCTCTCTTGCTCTTTTCATCAAACTCATCCTCTGTCGCTTTACGCTTTCTTTCAAATTCCAATTTATCCTCTTCTCTCTTCTTGAGCAGTTCCTCCTTCTTCTTGGCCTCTTCCTCTAGTAATCTTGCGTCTTCTTCCTTTTTCCTAATATCGTAGTCCTCCTTCAGAGAGTGGTCATATAAACCTTCCAATCCAGTAGCGGTGTTGACGTGTTTAAAGTCAAATAAGTGTGATCTTCTGGCTAATCTCAGTGCTTTCCAGGATACGAGATTTTTCACATCTTCATCATCTGTAGACTTCAAGATTTCTCTCATCTTTTCCAAATCATCATCTGCCTTACCTGCTCTGTTTACTTCCTCTTTCTTCAACAAGTCGATACTTATAGGGATTTTCCAATGTGAAGTTATTTGAGGTGTACCATATAATGCCCAAAATCTTTTAGATATCTTACCAATTTTTTCATATGACTCGTAAAACTTATCATCCAATGTGAAATCATTAACCTTTGAGTGGAAATCTTTGAATGATTTTAATTTTTGTTCGAAGAATACAGTTTCCGATCCTAGCATTTGTTGAGTTATGAAGAACTGTCTCTTTTCCACAGCTTGAATAGTGGATAAAACGTCCTTCTTCATGGATCTAAAAGTTGGCATGTGTTGTTTGGTCAATCTTGCTAATTTTGTAATCTTATAAGGCACTTTAGCGTCACCGATAACATTAGGGTCATTGATGTTTAGTAAAAATGAAAGCATGACCAGGATCTGAAATAGCATGGTTCTTCTCAAGTTTTTATCATTTTTAAGTTGTTCGTTAAATTTGCTTTCATTGATAAAGAAACTTGGACTAAATTCTCTATTCGTGTAAAAATCTTTCAACTCGTTTCTTTTGGTAACGCTTAGATCCTGTCTAGTGTATTTTTCAATCGTATTATCCGTTACAGGAAGCTCGTGCGCTGTTTTGTTTCTTCCATGAGCTGCTGCAACTTGACTGTTCAAGTCCCTCTCGATTTCGTAAATCGCATTGTACACCACATCTGTGTCTTGTAACACATCGTTAACAACTCTAGGGTTTTCAAGTTGACAAATATCAGTTAAACGAGATTGTAAATTCCAGAATGCATTGAACGTGCTATTTCTATGAGCTTTTCTGAATTTTAATTCATCTATGCGATCTGTGTTTGAGCCAAAATTCTTGTTTATCAAGTATTTATCCGAGACTGAAAAAATCTTGGATGTCAACCCCAAGATCTTACTTTTCAAAACGTCTCTTTGAGACTCATTGGCGAATTGTAGCTCTTTGATTCTCAGGTTGAGCGTCATGACCAATGAAGACCCTGGGAACTTAATTGTTTGTAATGTTTCACCGTCTTTTGTGACTTTCAATTCGTTGATTCTCAGATCGAAGTAGTTCCAAAACCTTAGCAGCCAGTCAGCTGCAGTTTCTTTAATGATTATTTTCACTAGTTCGTGAGGCAAGTCATAATGACACTCTCCCAGGCGTTTCAAATTGAAGGATAAGTCCAATAAAAGACCAATTTGCTTCAAGTTATAGTCGTTTTCGGATGTCCCAAGACTAATAAAGTTGGATAGCACTCGACTGGATGATAATTCAGCGGTAAGGTTATTTGAACCCTCTATCTTTATGACTTGTTTGATTGAATCGATATCACTCTGTTCAAACACCACCAGCTTAGTGTTTAGCGGATCGACATCCCCATTTTCCACAATTCTATTGATCAAAGTCTCGATGACCTCAGAGACTTCGTATATTTGCTCTTCAAGACTCGACATTTCCGCTTTCAGAACCCACTTTGGTGTGCAAAAGCTGTAGCGGTTAATCGTTGGTATTGAAGATTTGGTTTTCAAAACACATCACGAAAAGAAGTCGTAGTTAGTGAAACCCGTCGAGGATTGACAGACATAGAAAGGAAGTTACGAGTTACATTACAATGGTCATATAAATGATTGTTGAATCGATTAAACAATGTGTGACACTATGTTCATGTTTATTCTGTTTTGTATGTGGTGTATTGCTTTTGAATTGATCTTCAGCAACTAAATTATCTTTCTGCACTCGAAATGAGTGGCCTTCACTTCAGCTGGCAGAGAGCAAAAGTAGTTCTGTTTCCAAGTTAGTATTGGTTCAGTCATTGATTAATCGTGATACACTTACAAATCCTTGCATGGCCTTGAACAAAGTTATACCGTTGACATCTAGGTTCATGCATCTAAAAGTTTCTATATTAGTATCTTCCTGGAATCAGTAGAAGCCATCGAGTCACTCACGTTTGCCCACCATTTTCATTTTGTCTGCAAATAACACTTCTACTGGAATCTTTGTCACTAAAATGGTGTTAATAAACCATCACTTTGATGAGTCGAATAGCAGACATACCCATCAATCAAGTACACAGATTGGGGACTTGCAGAGACAAAGCCATCAATCTTCTGTTTCAATTCATTGTTGATAGCCTCCTGGTTTTCTGTCTCTTGCTTTGCCGCTTGCTGTGTTGCACCTGTATCTAGTATCCCCATTGCAATTGTAGTCTTGTAGTATTCACACCAGTATCACTTCTATAACGAGAGCTCGATGTACCTGCTTAAGTTGCTAAATACTGCTCATTGTGACATCGGACTGCCCCGGAAAAAAGAAATCGCGAATGTGTTCTGTAGATTTTTAACTATGAGCTTTGAGCTTTGAGCTATCAGTTGTACACGTTAACAACTACAACATCCACAATCAAAGGTGGATTTTTGATCTTTAGCAGTGCTACCATCAGTCCCACTATGAAGCACTGTGTACCACCTTAAAGGAGCCATAGCTACTCCCATTGTGTTTTGCCTACCAAAATTATGCCACGCTAGAAAAAGCTATTAATCCTCTCATACCTTAAACCTCTCAGCATCACTGAGAATAAATGTGAGGTATAAAAGAGTGCTACTATCCTAGACTCATCCATATCTGAGACATGTCTATCCAGAAATCATTACATTCAACATTAGCTCTAAAATGTTGCTCAAAACTATCGCTTCATGCTTGACCTTAGTGGTCACAGCCAACGCCAACAGACCTGAACTCTCTACTAAAAGAGTTGACTGGACCGGTACCAGAGACATTGATATCTATACACACCATAACAACTTGCTAAATGTCAACATCAGTATTGGTAACTCGAATCAAACGATGGAGCTACTCTTAGACACAGGGTCATCAGAAACATGGGTTATGTCTGCTGAGCATCCTGAAGAATGTGTTGAATATGTTGAACTACGTGCAGGCACAAACATTTCGAAACATATTGAAGAGCTTGCAAATGAGATGAAGTCTGCCTTGGGGATAAAGTCCAAAACATGTACCACCTATGGTGCGCTTGATGCATCGCTTCCTCCACGAGGGTACAAGGAGACTACAGAGCGCTTCAGTGTGAAGTATATCGATGATACAGCAGCCTCTGGTGTCTGGGCCAATGGTGAGTTCGGTATTGGTAACTATTACAACTTGAAAGATTTCGATTTTGGTATTGCTAGAGAGTCCAATAGCTCGTTTGGTGTTTTAGGGTTAGGTATTCCAGATTTCGCTATAATCCGAGGTGATATCTATTACAAGAGAATGACATTACCTGTGAGATTGAAAAAGGCCGGTTTGATCAATAGACCTATTTTTAGTATTTGGTTGAATGGTGATACTGGCGAAAATGGGAAGCTTGTCTTTGGAGGTATTGACCATGCCAAGTATCAACCGCCTTTGTACACTATGAAGATGGTGAACACAAAGAGACCTGGATGGCCGGTACAAAGATACGAGGTGTTGTTGAGTGATGTCTCTTTCTACAATAACACTGATGCGAGTGAGTACTCGGTGTTCCAAACAACTGATAGATACAATGGTAGATACACTGGTGCATTAGTCGATTCTGGGTCAACATTGACATACCTTCCAACAGAGGTCTTTGAACAGCTGATTGATTATTTGGATAGCAGAAAAGTCGAGGCTTTGAACAGATATGTTGTGGACTGTGCCGATTTCGATGATGAAAGACAAACCATATCATTCAAGTTTGCTTCCAAGGCTTTCAACATCCCATTCAAAAATTTCCTATCACCATTACCAGCTCAATACACTGATGACTCTGACCGTGAGGATAAGTGTCTTATCGATTTGGCACCACATCATGGGAATGATACGATTCTAGGTGTTTCATTTATGAAGAATATTTACACAGTGTTTGACCCAGCTAGTATGGAGATATCAATGGCACCAGCCGTCTATACAGATAAGAGTGAAATCCAGGATCTTAAAGTTGGTGAGCATTTCGCTCGTGTCCTAGATGGTGAACTTCCTGAAGAGCTTAAACTTGAAATTTATGATCCACATGATGACTTTGTTGAGGACTCGAGTAATGGGTACTATAAGTATATTAATGCTGCAACCTCTAATTTACTTAGTGATAACAGAGTCAAGCGTCTATTGAAGACCTTATTCACCACTTTTGTCATTATGTTGTTTTTATAGTTTCCATTTTACAATAAATTGTATTTCTTTATGTGTTTCACTTTTGATGTAACTTTTGATGTAGCGAACATGAGAACGTCAAAAGAAAGCACGAGGCCACATAAGTTACCGGCTTATTATCCTTTCATCAACTACCATATGCGCTCCTGAACACTTTTGCCTTCAAGTAGAGCTTCGCAGAGCTTCCTTGACTGGAGGTACTCGTACGCTCATCTCGTCAATTCCGGCTCTGCGACGTATCTTTTCGAGGGCACGAGACATTGACGAAAAACGACATACTGATTACAAATATTCGATGAAATGACATCGCAATTCTGTCCCACAAACCCACAAGAACAACTGGGAAGAGATCACTTGTTTCTTCGAATCACAGAGGATCGGATACTCTCCTTTACTCTATCTACAAGACTCCAATACTTTCCCGCCGCTTAGAGAAGCGCATTCATCTTATCACCAGACTCACAAATCCCGTCACAAATGGAAAGGTATGTCACAAAGCGTTATCAGAGATATTTAGCAAGTGGACCACTAACAATACAATAGAAGGTCCAACAACTCCTTCGTGATCTTCAGGTTTGGTGAAGAGAGCTCTGAGAACATCATCTTGAATTTACCCAGCATCTTGGTTGCTGATAATCAGAACAGGGGCCAAGCAACGGAAAGAACAACCACCAATTTGACCCCAAATTTAGCATCAACAGGTACCCAACAACCACAACAGGGAGCTGGCGATAGTGGTAATAACAGAACCGAGGCTACGACTAATGGGACATCAACCAATGGGAGCGGTAGCACCAATGAAAACAATGAAGATCACATCGAACATAACATGTTGGTAACAGTGAGTTATGTCTTATCAGGAGAAGCAGGAGCTGCCACACAAAACCAAGAGCCTAACAACAATACTGCTACAGCGGGTGCAACTGGTGCAACTGGTGCCACGCCGAATACAAATACGGGATCTTTGGTGCTTAGCGTCCCCAACATCTCAGCCAATAGAACTGATAGCCAGCTAAGCGCTTTAGTGGAATTTGCAGCTTCCCTTGCTTTAAGCGCTATCACTGCCAGTCACAGAAGAAGCCATGGTATCAGAAAGGAATCGTTTGAAAAACTTCCTATTAAGTCAAAGAAGGACGTTAAAGATACAACATGCTCGATTTGTTATGATGAATACATAGATGATGAAAAAGTTGAGGGTAAGGAACCTCTAAGTGAAGACAACAAGTTGGAGTCTCCTAATAAAAAGAGAAAGCGTGATGATGATGACAGTGAAGAGACTACTGGATCAAGAAAGACCAGAAGAACAGAAACTATCAACAATCCAAATGCTAGTGGGGAATCTAGTGAAACTCAGAGTGCCGCTTCAGCTTCAGCACCAGCTTCGGCCAATCAAGAGCCTTTGAATAGAAATACTAATACTTCAGATGAAGAGTATGCTCACGTTCCAATCATGTTACCTTGTGAACACTATTTCGGGCGCAGTTGTATTTATGAATGGCTGAAGTCACATTCCACCTGTCCACTTTGTCGTCAGCCTATAGTGGAAGAAGGTGCTAATAATAACCCACCAGAGAGAATCAACATACCCAACATTGACTCTTTGTTGCGTCCAAGCACAAGAGAGAACCCTTTGGTTGTTGTGCTTGATCGTACAACCAATACATTAACTACAAGACCTTCAACAGATTCAAACCCATTGGCCACTGCGCAAGGCAATCCTTCCACAACTGAGGCCACAACTCCAAGTGCAACTAGAACTACAAACACAACCTCGGGTACTGCGAACACAGCTCCTACGGCTGCACAGGGGTCAACAGCGAGTACTAATGCTCCTGCCTCCCCTGCCACTGCTGCTACAAATCCACAAATCAATGAGCAGACGCCTGAGGCTGCTTTGGCAAGATCAATCATCTCAGCACTTACTCAAGCACAAGGTATTCCTAGAACGGAGCAAACTCCAAGAGAGGGAAATCCGTTAGCAAGAGCAGTTCTAGGGGGATTGAACAACCTTAGATTCCCAACTATCTTCCCTACTGGTGTGTCGAGTAGAAGAACCGCTGAAGGTGTTGAAACTGTCAATTTAGAGAATGGACACAGTCCTCTCAGAAACGAATTTGACGAGTTGTTTTATGCTCAGTCCAGACGCTTGATTGAAGAACGCATGAGAGCAAGGTTCCTGAGAGACCAAAATGGCAACACTTCCACCACTGGTCCTCTCAATCCAGAAAGTACAACTAGCACCAACACAGCATCCTCAGGGACTGATACTTCAGAAACTCAAAGTTCAACAACACAAAGTTTGAATACCGAATCAGAAGGTACACAGCCAGAGACTAACAATGAGTCAACCGGTGCACAACCTGAGACTAACAATGAATCAACAGGTTCTGCTACTGGTACAGAGCCATCTGCATAGAATAAATCGCAGCATTGATTATCATATCGAGTGAATGGCTAGCTGACTCTGTCGATTTCAATTCATCACATATACCCCATAACATACGCATAGGTAATAAGGAGAATCGTGTAGCAGGTAGTTACTGTAATCAAGCATGTATATATAGTTTAATAGCATGGTTCTATGAGCTATAATTGTTAGCTACAAGACACAAACTCCGCTGAACAACAGTTGGAGAAAGGCACGGATAGCTATTTCACCACTATGGTACTCCGCATTGCTAAACGATGCTCAATCATGGCTCTTATTAGATGCTCTCAGCACTTCGGTACTTTGTAGAGGTCGGCACTATACCAAAGCGGATGTATCTCCGGATGCCACAGTTTTGATAAGAGATTGACAGCTTGAAAAGAACCATTTGAAAGTGTGTATGTTTGAATAAACCAAAGTGCATTTAAACCGAGCTAGACGATCCAATTGAGCTTGAAATCAATTTATCTGGCCTTCACAACCATTCATAATGACCATCCCTAAAGATAAACCTAGTGTCTTATCACATCTTTCCAAAAGAGCACAAGATAGAAAAATCATCGCATTTGGTGGTTCACCACTTCCTCAAAACTTGATTAAACATCCATCGCCAATTTCCTTCGCTAATGGTCGTCCACATGCTGAGTTCTTCCCCCTGGAGAGACTCACCTTGAACGTCATTGATACACCTGCTTTCACGGATAAGGATAAATCAAACAGGAAGGAAGAGGAGATAGGCGTTGGGAAATTCGACGAAGATGGGCTAAACATCTCGACGGCTTTGCAATATGGTCCAAATGAAGGCCTTCCTCAATTGCTGGAGTTCGTGAAAGAGCTGGTCTTGAGGGTTAATAAACCTGGCTATGACAATTGGGATGTCACATTGACCAATGGAACAGGTGATAGTTTACACAAGGCTTTTAATCTATTGATCAACCCGGGCGACGTTGTGCTGGTTGAATCATACACCTATGTTCCAGCTATCGGGAATATTGTCAACTATGGAGGCGTTGTATTCCCTGTTGAGCTTGATTTCCATAATGGTATCGATGTGGATAAGCTTGAAAAGACACTGGATCATTGGCATGAAAATCCAAAATCGAAGGACTTGAAGAAGCCAAAGGCCCTGTATACTATCCCAACTGGTCAGAATCCTACAGGTACCTCTTTAACAAATGAACAAAGGGAAAAGATTTACAAACTTGCCGTGAAACATGATTTCATTATTGTGGAGGATGATCCGTATGGTTATATTCAACTAGGTGACTATACAGACGGTGTTCAAAACAAGTATAGCGACAAGGACTACTCATTGGATGACTTCATCAAAAATGATTTACCAAACTCATTCATCCAGTATGACAAGGAAGGTCGTATCTTGAGGTTAGAAAGTTTTTCTAAGGTCTTTGCACCTGGTGTCCGGTTAGGCTTCATCGTCGCTCACAAGGAGTTTGTCGCCAACATCTGGAAGCATTCAAATGTATCAACAAGAGCAACGTCCGGTGTCTCACAGTTAGTCGTATACCAAGTAATCAAACAATTAGGATGGGTTGATGGTTGGTTGAGATGGTTCATTAGCATTTCCAAGGAGTACACAAGACGTAAAAACGCTCTTCTCAAAGCATTGTACGCTAGTGATTCTTACAAGAAAGGACAATTCACCATCATTGAGCCAAGTGCTGGTATGTTTGTTATCTTGTCTATCAACTTCCCAGATAGTGAGGATTATAGAGATGAAGTTGAGAAGTTAAGATACAAGACTTTGGAAAATGGTGTTGTGGTGGTTCTTGGTAAGGAAATGACTGTGGATGAAGAGTTTCGTAAGAAAGCCAAATTCATAAGACTTACTATTGCAACACAAGATAGCTTGGAGGAGCTGGTTGAAGGTGCTGAGAGATTAACATTCTCTATTGAAAAGTACTTTGAAAGCTCAAAGTGAGGATGATTATCGGGATACGCGTTGAGTTCTTTGAACAGTTCTACTTTATCTTGTCCTCTCCTGCTGAAACTGACTTCCTGATTCTTAATCAGCAGTTTGGAAACACTGATGTATAGATCTTAATATTCCACTAGCTACACATTTAGGGCCGACGTAGATGTAATTAATAGTCACAGCTGAAGATATATACCACACTAGAAAGTACTATCTTGCCTCTGCATTGCGTTTCAGACCAGTTAAGCCTCAAAAATGTACTGCAGAAAAGTAGACTTCACTTTTTGACGGAGTTTAATAAAACCGGCGCATAGCTTATATTGATTACATAATACATTACTAAGCTTTAGCTCTCCATCGAAATAGCATTTCTAATAAAGTATTATGAGTACTTGAAGCTCTTTATATAATAATGAATATGCTTAATTAGCCCTTGTAGATGCTTTATCTTGCTTTTGCAGAAGGACGTTTATATTTAAAATTGCAAATTTTTAATGTTTAGAAACTTGTGATTTTACTTTGTTCCAATTTTATGACGTCCACTTTTTTGTGAAATTTCAGAATTTCTAAATTTTTTTCATCGGATTCTTTCAATATTCTAGCTCCAAAGGGTATTTGAAGTAAAAACTAGATGATTGGTATATCAAATATTGTTTTCCTTGATTACTCTGTGATTTAATGACACACATTTATGGCATAGAGAATTCTTGATTATGTAATCAATATGTCAGTATGTGGGGGCTTCCGGCGGATTTTTCGACAACAAAGCAAAACGATCATGGTCTCTCTCTGAAGCTTCAGTGATGTATCACTGGGATCTCCCTTAGTTGAGCTTAATTTTACTCAAGGATCATAGGAACTCTGACGTTTCAGACCCTGGTCTTCGTCTTCCATTCGTTATGAAAAGTACCCTCCACCCTCCACACAAGTCCACAGACGTACTAGCAACATGTTCTCTAATTTCCAACCAGGCTACAACAAGGAGACCGCAATATTCTAACCTTCCACCTGGCTAGCCAATGATTGTATTATAGTGATAAGGCTTCCAGTTACACATCGCTGATTGCTTGAGCACACTCCAATGACTTGTGAATTTTGAAGACTATCATTCATCTCGAGGTAGCTGTCGGTCTGAAGAGCTCCTACAGGCTAGTATATGATAGATCAGTTGTCATGAGTCTCGTTGTACTACGTAGTACGAGGACTCATAGGTCTGACCTAATTTGAAATTCTGATGCTCAATTCGGTATACCCCACCAGTGCCAAGTGAGATCTGCATATCTATAGCCTATATAATATTTTCTAGTGGGAATAAAAAAGTACCTGGACAGTGGACTCTGGAGATCTTTATCAACAAAGGAAAAACTTTCATTGGATAATTCCAATTTCGGAAGCAGTTGGAGAAACCGTATACAATAGTTTTTCCTTGAAGAGCTGCGTTGTGATGTTGTGATGCTAGGCTTGAAGTCTCTCTCTCTCTCAGCATAGACTCTAGCATTTTCAATTGTACTTCCGCAATGAATGTTTCTTGGAAAATGTTAGATTATAGCTGGGGTTAAAGTTTCAAGATCTCAATGCCTTGTAGGGCTTTACAAAGTAGGAGAGTCCACCAAGAACTGAGGTTTTGTTAGCGAAGTGGATGTGGCGCCTCTGTACGATTGTATAATGTTTCTCGATTCTCGATGTCTCTACCCCGGCCAGCAGCTACATGTTTAATACGTCAATCTTTTTTTTTCAGCGGGACCAGCTTCGGTCAACCTTGAGCCATTGTTGTTGGTTGGAAAACTTTACACTTAGACCAACGGCCAAGGCCTTTAACATAAAAGTCTTTACCCAATCAAAGCGGTCAAATAGTGGAGTCCGAGACCCTACAAGACTAGTCAGAAGACAAACGCAACTGAGCGTAAGCTAAGGTAGTAAGACCCATCAAGATTGAGGAGAGCTCATCATATCTTGATGTCGATATCCATGTTTTGAGATATTATTTGATGGAAAAGAGCCTTACGCCAAGGTAAACTAGTTGGTCTATGACAAGAGGGACAA
This sequence comes from Hansenula queroliae, assembly GCA_030674255.1. NCBI lineage: Eukaryota > Fungi > Ascomycota > Saccharomycetes > Phaffomycetales > Wickerhamomycetaceae > Hansenula > Hansenula queroliae. The sequence goes on along the minus strand of JAJLXP010000072.1, from coordinate 51,487 downwards.
CCAAGCGAGCACAAGAAGATATGAGAGTCCGGTAATGGATAGTCCAAGCAAATTCCTCCAACCCTCTAATCATACTATCGACAACTCTGATGGTAGATGAAAATAGTTTGGACGCACGCGCAATATCCAAGATCTAGTACGTATACTACTCGTTCCCCTACCAGAAAACGGTTTTGAAAGGCTAAACAAATGAGGAGTACAACAACTACAGAAAGCTGAAACGAACCAAAAAAAATGACTGGTATACAGTTTAGATATTTGGGAGGGAAGGGGTGATGTTTGGGTTTAAGGTCCCGGGAATATATGTTTCTTGATGTCACAAGACGGAGAATAACCAGAATTCCAGACCTGACAGATCACAATCACGGTCCAAAGCTTTGCCGATTGTCTCACCCACCTATCTTCGATTGAACTCGAATTGTGGAATTAGTCCGCTATATAGCAGCCTAGGCTCTGTAGCATAAGGATGAACTGCTTACAAGGAGACACACCGTGTAGCTTATAATGTTACGATTTACTTGACGAGTCCTGGAATACTCAGTCTACTCTTCTTCGTTAATTAAAGGCCAAGATGGATACAACGGTCTTCTCGGGAAAGAAAATACTGGCATTTTCGTTAGAAGCAACAAACGAACGGCTGCGTACCAATCAAGATTCCTGGATTGGTTACGATAAGAGGTACCAAAGATATACAGGCTCTAGCGAATCATGGTACCTGCTACAACTCTATATTGATCTGAGAGTCCTAATTTTTACACATTGCGCTTAAGGTCAGGGATATAGGCTTAAATTGCTTCAATGAAGGTAGTATATAGATTGCACCAGGGTATCCCTAGAAATGGCTCTAGTCGCCCTTGTAGAGGTGGTCTCCACGTTGTAACTTGAAATTTCAGCTTCGAGGGAAGCCAGCGAAACCTTTTGCCAAGTGTATAAATTGATTTTGACGTTAATAGCTTAAATGTTCTAGTATCCTTGAAGTTTGCAACCATTCAAGGGTACAAAGTTTGCGAAAGTTCAATACGATTTGGCGTAAATTTGTATAGAAGAATTGCCGTTTCATTTATTTTTTGGTCGCCAAATTTCGCCAATTTGCGAAAAGTTCCCGGACCACGTTTCCTTATCGCTTTATTGGTTAAATTGGTCTGTTCCTGAGAAAAACTCGATTTCGCAAAGCATGGAAGCACATCAGGAAGCAGCTGGTTTTTCTTTTTAATTACCTCATACTAATAATTAATTGGATTCGTCTCCAGCATTAGGGTTTAACATTGAATGAACTGGCATACCGGCCGATGGCCCTTAAATTGGTCTGACCTTTAGTACAATAATACGTAACCAAACCAATCAACATGCTAATCAATCCGTATGATAGGATGAGCTACAATTGTGTGCATGGTAGCATGGCAACACCACTTCCACCACTGATCTCGGTTTGTTTTCATTTATACTGCTTTCCCTATTTAATCAAAACATTGACGAAAACAGAACCGCGCTGGTTTATTTTTTCTTGATTCGGCACAGAGCTTAACCAAAACAAACACTGTGGAAATCGGGACTATGCAACCGCCAACGTAGTCTCGACTCTTGACGTAAAAGTCCCGAGACCGGCATTTTTGTTTTGGTTTAAGGTAAAGTCGGTCTACAAGGCAGTAACAAGTACGACATGAAGGTATATATACACCGACTGATAAGCTCTACAAAACACAGACACATGAATGTTACCTGGCAAAACTATGAGAAACACAGCTGGTACCTGGATCCAGAGCCATTGACATAGTCTGTTGGATGAGAGGGCCAGTATTGGGGATATGCTTGGTCTCGATGAACAGTTCAATTATCTTCTTTTGACGTCTGATGGATCATCCTAAGTTGTTTCGCATGACAATTGACAAAGGTATGATCAACAATCAATCATGATGGGATGAAGTGTATAGAACTATCTTCTACCATTAGTATCAGTATGTTACTTGCACATCTTTTCAAGATAATTGCACCATCACGAATTATAGTACTTTTTTAACATGAGAAGCCAGTCAATTGACCAGTACCCATAAAGATGATCTTTGGTGTCTTTCTTCAGAGTGTAAACCATTGTTAGACACCCCAAGCTACCAGTAAGAGCTCAATTCTGAGTACTCTTAGCTCTATGAAGCCAATGTACATCCGAAATATTGAACGAGTTACTTAACGAAAATTAGAGCCACATTAGTAAAGGTAGACTATAGGTACCTCAACTAAGCTAACGATTTTAGTACGTACTCATCCTAGTCATATCAGCAGGTACTTTTTAGGTTGAGCCTTTTAGCCTTATGATCCCTTGGATGCGCTGTTACCGCGTTGAGTAATTTATCTTCTGTTGTAAAGGTATGAGTTTCGGTGTAATCGGATATGAGACCGATCTTTGGAAAATGTGTATAATAATGATCACACTAGAGATTACCGCTGAGCTCTATCCGCTAGTACGACGGAATACTGTGTAAATCGTTGTTTTGGAATGGTATTCCTCTAAGGAACCTATTGGATTACTGTGACTCCTCGGAGCCATTCTGATACGTATGTTTGTCTACTTATCTACAAATTCTCAGGTCAAATATTGATAAGGATAGCGGTTTGTACTGCTCTAAAGACTAAACAGCATCAAGAACATTGTTGAATTATGTCATATTAGATCTCAGTGCAGCTGAGTACCTGCCAGTCCATCACTAAGTGTAGACTACCTAGTCCACAACCCGATCTTCGACCCTTAATTGATATGTTGAGCATTTAGGCCTTTTTGGGCCGCGTGAAAAAAAATCAAGTCGATGAATTGAACCGAAAGACGATAGAACCGAGAGATGGAAAGCGAAATGTCCACCTGACGAGCACATACCTCATCGACCAGTGAAACCAGTGAAACAACCAAAAAAACGTTTGTACGGTTAATTGGAGCCAGTAGTAAATCAGTATGGTTGCAAAGACAAGAAGTACATAACCGTCTGTCAATCCATGATTCAGGATTGATGCTCTGTAGCCCATTCTGTTCATCAAAGTCAATCAATTACTGTTCTATCGGATCATGTTCCATTCCTAATTGGTATGTAGCCATGAAATTCAAAGCCGATCGACTATTCAACTATCTACCGCTCATATTCAGAATCAGTACACTGTTTTCGCTCAGTGGAAGTACCCGCGGAAGAGTTCTATTCTGCAAAGTTCAAACTGTGGACGGCCATCTTCCATGCTCTTCTGTAATTCAACGTTATCTTTTTTTTTACGAGACTACAATTACGTAGTGCTGAATGAAGCCAGCGTTTCTCTAGAAGGGAAACAGCTAGGCCCAGCTCCAAGTAGCGGTGGGCCCGTAGGCCCTGGTTGTTAGAGGGATGGCCGGCTGTTAAGGATCAGTTGTGGTGGGACGAGTGCCACATTCGGGAAAGTGTAAACTTTGCGACAATTTTGAGTGGTAGGTGCAGGACCGGAGACTAGTCCCAGCGATGGTTCTGCATTGATAAAGTTTTCCTTTTGCCAATTACATCCAGCGATTTTTTTTTTCGCTCAAAAAGTTTGGGAGAACTCACGAGGATCCCAAATCCGAAAAAAAACGTATATAAACAAATTCGAATCCTTGACTTTTCCCAAAGTTTTTTTTAATCCTCTTGTAGATAGTTAGAAGTCTCATTCAGCTTTCCCTGTTGTATCAATTATTAGTAACATATAAAGGTTCTCCCTTTTGCAGTTCATTGATAATTATAATACCCCATTATACAAAAGTGAAGGTTTGTTGAACAGTAAGTAATGGTTTTTCACTGGAAAAAAAGATCAACCAAAGAATACAGTATATGGCAATTCAAATCATGGTATCATTCACACTTTAGCACTGTCAATCGTTCCTCACACTGGTTCTCTAGATGCCCATCACTCTGTCGATGTCGTTTACTCTAGTGTTTACCTTGTGTTGCCCCGTGCTAATTGTCGTTCAGTTTCGGACTGTGCATTTCCCGAATAGGCAGGTGTGCCAAAACCGGTGTTGCACTTCCCTTTTCGGACGGCTTTTCATTGGCTGAATTGCCGATGTCCAGTTTTGGACATGGCTGCTCACTGGGAATTTGGAAAGTTTGGGATGTTTGGGAATAGAATTACACTCGTCTAAGCGAAATACATATAAAAGTTGAATAGACCCCCTGTGTTCAATTCTCTTGTTTTGCAATTGCCATACACTTATTCAGTTGTCGTTCACAAAGGGAACATTGAGTACTAACAGTTGTTGTATTAGATGTCTTCAGAACAAGCACACGAACCTACTGCCGAAAAGGCCCCAAAGGCTGCTCCAGTCGAAGATGACGATGAAGATGAAGATATCGATCAATTGATCGAAGACTTGCAATCCGACCACGGTTTGAACGATGATGAAGATGGTGAAGCTGAAGCTGGTGCCACTGCCAGACCAGTTCCAGATGAATTATTACAAACTGACCCATCTTACGGTTTAACCTCTGACGAAGTCTTGAAGAGAAGAAAGAAGTACGGTTTAAATCAAATGGCTGAAGAAAAAGAAAACATGTTTGTTAAATTCTTGATGTTCTTCATTGGTCCAATTCAATTCGTTATGGAAGCCGCTGCTATCTTGGCTGCCGGTTTGGAAGATTGGGTCGATTTCGGTGTTATTATTGGTTTGTTATTCCTTAACGCTGCTGTTGGTTTCGTCCAAGAATACCAAGCTGGTTCTATTGTTGATGAATTGAAGAAAACTTTGGCTAACTCTGCCGTCGTTATCAGAGATGGTTCCTTAGTTGAAATTGCCGCTAACGAAGTTGTTCCAGGTGATATCTTGCAATTGGAAGATGGTACCGTTATCCCAGCCGATGGTAGAGTTGTTACCGAAGGTGCTTTGTTACAAGTTGATCAATCTGCTCTTACCGGTGAATCCTTAGCTGTTGACAAACACTTTGGTGACAATGTTTTCTCCTCTTCTACTATCAAGCGTGGTGAAGCCTTCATGATTGTTACCGCTACCGGTGACAACACCTTCGTTGGTAGAGCTGCTGCTTTGGTTAACAAGGCTTCTGGTGGTCAAGGTCATTTCACTGAAGTTTTGAACGGTATTGGTACTATTTTGTTAGTCTTGGTTATTGTTACCTTGTTACTTGTCTGGACTGCCTCTTTCTACAGAACCAACAAGATTGTTAGAATCTTGCGTTACACTTTGGCCATCACCATTGTCGGTGTCCCAGTTGGTTTGCCAGCTGTCGTTACCACCACCATGGCTGTCGGTGCTGCTTACTTGGCTAAGAAACAAGCTATTGTCCAAAAACTTTCTGCTATCGAATCTTTAGCTGGTGTTGAAATCCTTTGTTCCGATAAAACCGGTACTTTGACCAAGAACAAATTGTCATTGCACGAGCCATACACTGTTGAAGGTGTTGACGCTGATGACTTGATGTTGACTGGTACTTTGGCTGCTTCCAGAAAGAAGAAGGGTTTAGATGCTATTGACAAAGCCTTCTTGAAATCTTTGGTCAGCTACCCAAGAGCTAAAGCCGCTTTAACTAAGTACAAAGTCCTTGAATTCCACCCATTCGATCCTGTTTCCAAGAAAGTTACCGCCGTTGTTGAATCCCCATCTGGTGAAAGAATCATCTGTGTTAAAGGTGCCCCATTATTCGTTTTGAAGACCGTTGAAGAAGACCACCCAATCCCAGAAGAAATCCACGAAGCTTACGAAAACAAAGTTTCTGAATTTGCTTCTCGTGGTTTCCGTTCCTTAGGTGTTGCTAGAAAGAGAGGTGAAGGTCACTGGGAAATCTTAGGTATTATGCCAGTTATGGATCCTCCACGTCACGATACTGCCAAGACTGTTAACGAAGCTAAGCACTTGGGTTTGAGAGTTAAGATGTTAACTGGTGATGCCGTTGGTATTGCTAAGGAAACTTGTCGTCAATTAGGTTTAGGTACCAACATTTACAATGCTGAACGTTTAGGTTTAGGTGGTGCCGGTGACATGCCAGGTTCTGAAATTGCTGATTTCGTTGAAAATGCTGATGGTTTTGCTGAAGTTTTCCCACAACACAAGTACAATGTCGTTGAAATCTTGCAACAACGTGGTTACTTGGTTGCCATGACTGGTGACGGTGTTAACGATGCTCCATCCTTAAAGAAGGCTGATACCGGTATTGCTGTCGAAGGTGCTACTGACTCTGCCCGTTCCGCTTCTGATATTGTTTTCTTGGCTCCAGGTTTGTCTGCTATCATTGATGCTTTGAAGACCTCTAGACAAATTTTCCACCGTATGTACTCATACGTTGTTTACCGTATTGCTCTTTCCTTACATTTGGAAATCTTCTTGGGTTTGTGGATTGCTATCTTGAACGAATCTTTGAACATTGATTTGGTTGTTTTCATTGCCATTTTCGCTGATGTTGCTACCTTGGCCATTGCTTACGATAACGCTCCATACTCTCCAAAACCAGTTAAATGGAACTTACCAAGATTATGGGGTATGTCTATCATCTTAGGGATTATCTTAGCTATCGGTACCTGGATCACTTTGACTACCATGTTTGTTCCAAAGGGTGGTATTATCCAAAACTTCGGTTCTATTGATGGTGTTTTGTTCTTGCAAATCTCCTTGACTGAAAACTGGTTGATTTTCATTACCAGAGCTGCTGGTCCATTCTGGTCATCATTCCCATCATGGCAATTAGCTGGTGCCGTTTTCATCGTCGATATCATTGCTACCATGTTTGCCTTGTTCGGTTGGTGGTCACAAAACTGGAACGACATTGTTACCGTCGTTCGTGTCTGGATCTTCTCCTTCGGTGTCTTCTGTGTCATGGGTGGTGCTTACTACTTGATGTCTGAATCTGAAGCCTTTGACAGATTCATGAACGGTAAACCAGTTAAGCCACAAAAGGAACAAAGATCATTAGAAGATTTCGTCATGGCTATGCAACGTGTCTCCACTCAACATGAAAAATCCGCCTAGATTCCCAATGGTTAGATGATTTATTATACTTATTTGATATACTTTAATAACTAATTTTTTTATCTAATTGTCATTTCATCCATTTTGTTTTTTCATAGAAGTGTTGACATCCATTGACGTTGTCCTGAAAAGAATAAGTTTCATTCTGATCATTTTTTATTGATAACCACATCATTAATATAAAGTTATAGTTTTTAAACATGCTGTAGAAATCATTAAATCAAACATTCTAGAGCACCACAATGCTCATGAACTTAGCTACTGATTATAGAAGCTTCATTTGGTGATGCTATATAGACCTTTTGGCGTACTATGCTTAATCTTCTCAGTGCTGGTTTTCGCGGCGAAGATGATTTGTTCAAATTTTTTTCAGACTTGATGTTTTGGTATGAGTGGTAGAGAAGCTTACGACAAGAAGAAGCAGCTAAATCAGAGAAGATTGTTGAGAAGGACGCTATTTCAAGAGTCTATATCATACCACAAGGCATCCGCAGCTCAAGGAAGACAACTTTCCCTTTTGTACATTAGAAAACCGTCCATATATCGACTCATTGGTATTTTGGAGATCAACAGGAATCAATATTGTATTTTAGTTCAACAGACTGCTCATCAAGAACAGCCTAGTTATCAGTTTCACATCTCTTCAACTGTCCTCATTTTTGTCATTCACTGAATTAATAAGTTTTAGCGAACAGATACTCATTATTTCGTCTTTGCCACATTTCGCTCAACATTTACAACCAATATGACTTCCAACGAAAATTCAGCTAACAGCTCATTCAATGAGGAGTCTTCAAAAGCTCAAGAACCTCTAACTCCGAGCCTTCACTTGACACCATCAAGATCTGCTTCACTTTCAACTCCAGCAGGTGGTTTCCTCAATGGCGATCAACAATCAAAATTCTTGTTTGAAGATACTACTACACCATTGCAAAGATCCACCAATGGTTTGAACCAAGTTGCTGCAACTGCTCCACCTTTATTAAGACGCTCAGACGATGATACTACAATTTCCAACATCCCAACTGATTTGGTCGACATCAACCTGGCCTTGGGTGCTTTGGACCTTGACTACGGCTCTGCTGGTCAACTTGCCAAAGAACCTACTGAGGATGAAGCTGAAAGAAAACTGTCTCAATCAGGTAACCCAGGTGCTGAATTCGCTGCTGGTATGGAAGCTCCACATCCATTAGCCGGTCATTTCAATCCGCTTGCTCACCAACCATTCCACCCATTTTTGTACAATCCAATGAATGAGTTTGGTCAACCTTTGCACGCAGGGTTCAATCCAAATGAATTGAATGCTCCACATCCACAACAAGGTTGGAACGCTAAACCATTTGATGGTACTATGGGTGTTTCGGCTCCTCCAGGTCTTATGGAATCTTTGAGTCACACTCCACCACCTCCAATGCATCCTGGTATGATCCCAATGAGACCTTTCAATTTCTCACCAGATGGATTACACCAGGTCCCACCACCAGGTGTCAATGGTATGCCAGGTGCTCCAGGTCAATTAGGCTTCGTCAATGGGTCCGGATTTGGTAGAAACGGTGTCTCAAGTAAAGATAGACGCTCCACTGGGTTCTCAGACCGTGCTGAAAACGGTCAATTCAATGGCCAACAACCTCACCCATTACAAAACTCACAGTTATGGCCACCATTGAACAATAGACCACAATCTTTTGATAATCAAGGCTTCGTTAACTCTAACCGTTCTGGTGGTAACAACAATAACAACAATGGTGCTAACAATGGTAGATACAACAACTACAACAATGGGTCCTACCATCGTGGTGGTAGAAAAAACTTGGGTAGACGTAAAAGAGGTGAAGACTTGTCCATGTTTGCCAATGCCAGATTGGAAGATTTCGAAGGTGAAATTTACTCCTTATGCAAGGATCAACATGGTTGTCGTTTCTTACAAAAACAATTGGATTTGAACGTTAATGGTGCTACTATTGTCTTCAATGAAACTCATCAACACGTCATTGAATTGATGGTTGATCCATTTGGTAACTACTTGGTTCAAAAATTGTTGGAAAAGGTTAACGATGAACAACGTATCACTTTGGTTGAAACTGCTGCTCCACAATTTGTCACTATTGCATTGGATCCTCATGGTACTAGAGCCTTGCAAAAATTGGTTGAATGTATCAATACTCAACAAGAAGCTGAAATCATTGTCAAGGCATTGTCCAACGATGTTGTTTCTTTGTCTAGAGACTTGAATGGTAACCATGTCATTCAAAAGTGCTTACAAAGATTGACTCCAACTGACTCTCAATTCATCTTTGATGCTGCTTCTGAAAATTGCGTTAAGATTGCTACTCATAGACACGGTTGTTGTGTTCTTCAAAGATGTTTGGACCATGGTTCAGAAGAACAATGCAAACAATTGTCTTTGGTCATCTCTAAATCCACTTCCACTTTATCCGTTGACGCCTTTGGTAACTATGTTGTTCAATACGTCTTGGCAAAGAATGAAAAGGAAGCTGTCCAAGAGATTGTCGATGCTATCAAAGGTGACATTGTCAACATGTCACTTCACAAATTTGGATCCAATGTCATTGAGAAATGTTTGAGAACCTCTGAACTCGCTAGTGATTTGATCAACGAATTACTCAACAATGAAGCTGATCTTGTCAAATTGTTGAACGATCCATTTGGTAACTACGTTTTACAAACAAGTTTAGATGTTGCCAAAGACGAACAATTTAAACAATTGTCCTCTCTTTTGAGACCATTGTTACCACAAGTTAGAAACACTCCACATGGTAGAAGAATCTCTGCTAGACTTCAACATCCAGGTGAACATAGTTCTAACTCAACAACTAATGAACCATCTACAGTCACACCAGCAGCACCTGCCACTTTAGAATGAACACTCTTTGGACTGTGATTCTACAACTTTTTATGCATACACATTATAACATATTTGTATATTAGATATTGGTTATGAAGCCTCATTTTGTACATTAGAGGGACTAATTGGGAAAAGAAGTTCCAATCTTAGAAGATCATGGGATTACATATATAATAAAACTAAGTTTATCTAGAATTCTCTGATTGGATATGTAGAGTTCTGTACCTACATGTGTATCAGTAAAAGTGTAAAGTGTGAAATGTAGGATCAATGTACAGTTATAAATTTGGGGCGGACCTTATATTTGATGATCAGCGGTGAATTCCGTAAACGACAAACGTCCTGGATACTAAATTTGTAGCCAGACCAGGTAGAATGGTAGATATGTGCATTGAGAGAGTGGCACGAAACCCAGGTTTCGGGTTCGTTGATATTAAAAGTTGGATATTATTGAATGAAATGAACGACCGTAAATTCAGAGAGCCTGAAATTACCAAATGGGGGAAACAGTATAAAAAGCAAAAGTGAAACCAAACAGAACATTAGGACGATGAAAAGAGGGACATTAATGGGGACAGGGAACAGGGGGTAGGACATTTTGTCCCATGCGCTTCGACATAGAGATGTTGAAGGCTGAATCATGGTTGGTTGGAAATGCAGAGAAAATAGGCGTTTTTTTTTTTCGATTAGGCTATGACCGTTGTCAATTAAGAAATGGTGCAGCATGATGAGTTTTCGTTATTCAGCACTAATAAACTTGTTCTAGTGGCAGCTTCAAACACATCGTCAACGCCTTCACCTGTTAAAGATGAGCACTCCAAAAACTTCTTAGCGCCGATTATTCTAGCAACTTCTTCACCTTGAGCGGTTTGAACAAATTTCCTCTTATTTTTAGGATCATCTGAACCGTTTCTCAAATCTTTCTTCAGACCAACTAGTATAACTGGAACTCCAGGACAATATCTTGTGACTTCATTGATCCATTTTCTCTTTGCATTCTCTAGTGAATCTGGTTGATCGATGGCAAACCCTATCAATATCACATTGGCCTTTGAGTAACTCAAGGGTCTCAATCTTTCGTATTCTTCCTGACCAGCAGTATCCCATAGCGCTAGTTGAACTGCTTTACCATCAACTCTGCAATCTGTAACATAGTTTTCAAAAACAGTTGGATGATATTCAGTTGGGAATTCACCTAATGTAAAGACATATAGTAAGGAAGTCTTACCACAGGCACCATCACCAACGATGACCAACTTTCTCTTCACAGAAGACATTGTATATGTGTATTCTCTTTTGTTTTTCAGTTGTAATGGTATCGACAACCTTTTCTAATTATCTGGATGTATGGTTTCTTTCTCTGTAATATTGACTAGAGACGTAGTACAAACTCTGAAACGTGATGAATTGGTATCTCAGCAGCGTTCTTGTCTGATGATTTCCAGTTAGAATGCTAAAGCAGTGATTCAAATATTACAATCACTTCTAACACGATGATCACACTTTCCTGGGAGGTCCCGCTGGTTATATATCCTGCGTACCTTAACGGTTTACAAGCACGACTGCCTTTACATTTTCTTCATTAAAATAGCTGTAGGCCTCGGAACAGAACAAATTCCGGTCCAACGGTAGGTAAACAATAATAAACTTGCATGGTCCAAAAATAGGCGAACAAAAAAGAATTTTGAGGATAATTTAAAGCACGAGATCTGCGTGTTCAAAAGCCTGGAGATAGGTGTACTCGCGTGTGTTTTATTTTTGGTCTACTGCTAAGAGAGGAACAGGCGACGAATGCTAACCGTTATGTTTGTCTCATTTTGTAGACCCCATCACGGTCTATAGCGATCCTGTCAAAGCATACGATGTATAGAGAAGGAATTCGGCTTTAAAAAGAACCTTTTGGTGCCTCAGAAATCGTGCCATGAAAGCACGCTAGCACGATTGATTTGAGAGAGATGTGCTATAGACTCCGGCGTATCTGTACAGCTATAGTGTAAGCCGTATATAGTAGTTAGTCCTCTCTACGTATATTCAAAAGATCGACATATAACAAAATTGAGCCTATAATAAATTTTTTATAAACAATATACACTTGTGACTTGATAAACAACAATAACGGACATGCAAAGAGACTTCAAAAGATAGAGTTCCCCCAAAGACCACCTAGATTGCTATTGGAATTTGTCAATTCAGAACTAGTTGTGTTTCTTCTATCCAAAAACATCGTATCATGCATACCAGCACCATTGTTAAACTGGTTGAAAGGTAACGAGCCAGCTCTGGAAGAGTTATGGCTCAGAGTGTTGGTACCCAAGATACTATTCCCCAAGTTCATACCACCCAAGTTGTTGGCACCTAATTGAAACGAAGCAATCTTGACATTGGTATTGCCCTTATCATCTGTAGCCAATTCGAAATTGTAAATTGGAGAACTTGTTTGACAAACAGAAAGGAAAAGATTGTAGTTTAGTTGGTTTTGAGGAGTTTGGATCGAGTTGAACGTAGCGAACAAGATCTCAATTGGGACAAAACCTGTTTCCGGATATGAACTTTTCAATAAGGAGTATGTTTGAAAGATCTGGGATTGGAAGCTTTGAATCAACTGGTCAGCATTGGAACTTGATGGGGCAGAAGTTGGTGGGTGTTGCTGTTGAGGAGTCATAGGAGCCATTGGAGGCTGTCCTGCTTGTGTGTTGTTGATATTGCTATTGAACAAGTTTGAAGGGGATCTCTTTGGTTCGCCTTGTAGAGGTGTATTCCACAGACTCGAATTCAAAGAAGATGATTGTGGCTGCTGCTGCTGTTGTTGTTGCTGTTGGTTCACAGATGGTTGATTCCAACTCGTTCCAGCTGCAGTGTCAGTCAAACCGTTATTCCAAACTTTAGAACCTGCCAACAGACTTGAATTGAGATTAGTCGATCCACCCATAAATCCAGTTGTAGCAAGTTGATCACTCAATAAATCAACGGAAGCATCTCCAATAGAAAAACCTTCTGGGGCATTTCCAGCACCCTGTTGTTGAGAAGGTTGCTGCTGTGGTTGTTGAACTTGGGATTGTTGAGTTTGTTGATGATTAAACATATCAAATTCTTTATCTAACGGATTGAACCAACCTGACGATTGATTAGTACTCAAAGTGTTACTCCAAGGAGATCTCGTAGAAGCACCATTAACATCGGCAAACATATCCAATGGCTTATTCACTCCAAATTGACCATCTGGATGAGTCGAAGAGAAACCAAGGGGTTGCTGTTGTGGTTGCTGTTGTTGTGGTTCGTTCAACACAGGCTTGAAGGCATGGTGCACAGGACGGCTCAAAGCAGGCTGAGCTGTCATTGGTGAAGAGCCAAATGGTGAAGCGGTTTGTTGGTACAAGTTGTCAAATAGGGCATTTGGAGCGGACATACGAGTTTGTTGTAATGGTTGAGGTTGAGAATGGAGTGGGAATTGATTGAAGTGATCAGAGGATGGTGTAGCAAAAGCTGAACCTTCAAGTGGAGCAGTGAATTGTTTCTGCTGTTGTTGCTGTTGTTGTTGCTCTTTCAAGGCTTCCTCCTCGAGTTGTCTTCTTCTCAAAGCCTTCTCTTCTTCTAGTTTGGCAAGCTCTTCCTCTTTCTTCTTCTTTTCCAATTCTTCAGCCTGTTTCTTTTCCAACTCTTTTCTTTCAGCTTCTTCCTTCAACTTTCTTTCAGCCTCTTCCTTCTCTTGCTTGATTCTCAACTCTTCTTGTTCCTTCTTCAACTTTTCCTCTTGCTCCTTCTTCTTCTTAGCTTCCAATTGTTGTCTCTTACGTTCTTCTCTCTCCCTCTTTTCAGCCTCTTTACGACGCTTCTCCTCGAGTTTCTTACGATTCTCTTCTTCTTTTCTTCTGCGTCCTTCCTCCTGTTTTCTCCTGTTCTCTTCTTCCTTTTCTTTTCTTAATCTTTCCTTCTCAGCTTCCTTCTTCAAACGTTCCTCTTCCTTCTGTTGTTGGATCAAACGTTTCTTCTCTTTTCTCTTCTCCTTTTCACGTTGCTTCTTCTCCTCCTTCTGTTTCTTCAGCTGTTCTTCATTCTCAATTTCAGTCAGAAGTGCCTTGGTGTATTCCTCTTGCTTTTTACGTCTGTAGGACTCCAATAGGCTTTGTCTCAACATTTTGGTAGTACACAATTGAAGCATAGCTCTACCTTCTTCGAGCTGTTGCTCTTCGTCGATAGCATCATCACTGTACTCTTCCTCATCGTCGACCTCTTCATCTTCTTCCAACTCATCGTCAAAATCTTCCTCGGCGTCTTCATTTTCCAAATCAGTATCGCCATGATGAGATGACAAATGGGAATGCGAATGGCCATGAGCATGTGAGTGATTATGTTGACGAGCATGTTGATGTTCATGTTGAAGTTGATGATGACTATGCTGATGCTTAAATGAACGCTCTGAATGCTGTGGAGCTGATTGTTGCTGTTGCTGTTGTGGATGTTGATGGTCACAGACTTCATTTTGGTAATGATCATCCACTTCGTCGACAAAATCATCCTGCAATTGTTTCAACTCTTGCTTCTCCCTTTGAAGTTGTCTTTGCAATTCTCTTTGTCTTTGTAATTGTAATTGAATCAAAACTCTACGATCCTTTTCATTATCAGCACTTAGTGCTTCACCGAGATTTGTGAGATGTGAGCTATGTTCCCCATTTGCATAATCAGAATGACCGTTCAAGGCTTGAGATCCATGGTACTGTTGATGTTCCTCGAGATACTCTTCGTCGTCGTATTCTTCATCGCCATAATCATCGTCTTCGCCATCGTCTTCTTCGTCATCTTCTTCATCGTCCATGGCTCCGTCGAGATCTTCATCCTCATCCTCTTCATCCTCGTCATCATCATCGTAATAATCAGGCTCATCTTCCTCCTCTTCTTCGATTTGGTTATTGGCTTGATTTGCGTTTGATGCTTCTGAGTTTTTTAAGTATTGATTCTGTCTTTGTATTCTAGACTCGGCTAATTTCTCCATCATTTCCAAGAATTTCTTACCATCGTTTTGCAAAAGGTCTTCTGCCACTGACATGATACCATTCTTTCTATGCTTACTATCCACAGGTCTATTCGAGCGTTGCTGCTGTTGTGCTTGTTGCTGCGCTTGTTGTTGTTGTGCTTGCTGCTGTTGCGCCTGTTGTTGCTGTTGTTGTCGAAACTTTTGTTGTTCCTGTTGATATTGTTGTTGCATTTGCTGCATAGAAAGTTGTTGAGGATTTAACTGCTGCTGTTGCGGCTGTTGTTGTTGTGGAGCAGGAGATTGTTGCAAGTTTGAACCAGAGCCTGTTCGACTTCGACTCTGTCTTCCATCTCTATGGTTTTGCTGCATCCCACCATGTCTTGACATAGGTAATTGGTTATTGATGTTGAATAATTCTGCAGCTATTAACTCTTGAGTATCTATGCCATCGAAGTAGTTATCATAGAGCTTTTTCAATTCTTGTTCAATGATCTGTCTCTTACGACCACAGACTGAACAATTACAAGTGATCTTTTGTTGATCCTTCATGACTTTGAACACAGAGTCTCTTTCAAGATTCAAGAGTTTCTTCTTTTCCTCAGAGGATAGACTTGTCCAGTATTCTTTCAATTGTTCATTGAGATCTTCTGGGTCCTCAGGCAATAATGAATCAGATGCAGTCTTGATGGACTGTTGCTGCTGTTGAGGTTTTGATGCAGTTTGTGGTTGTGTATGTTGAGGGTCCAAACTTTGAACAATAACATCACCATTTGAGTTTTGTTTCAAGATTCTAGAGTCTGGATACTCGAAATCTGGATCGTTGAAGTCCATTTCCCTGATAGTTTTCCCATTATCTGGAATTTGAGGCTTTGATTTAGATTTTGACTTCTTCTTTTTCTTCTTCTTGTTCGATTTAGAGGATGATTCCTGTTGTTGGGTTGAAGCCTGAGGCTGAGATGAATTGTTGTACTCAAATTGTATACTTGATCCATTTAGCAGTTTGTTTCCATTGTAAAACTCAATGGGACCAGGCGTGGGGCCCCTGGAGTCATTTGACATTGCGATTGGTTAGATCTTTTTTTTCCTTCACTATTGACAATTAAGAGTATGGAGTTTTTCCAACATATAGTTTTCTTTGATCCGAAGCTTGAATGTTTTAACGACGTGACCTTAGAGACTATGGATAAGTCTTATCAGTACCACCGAGATGTAACTGGATTTCCCTTTCAACAGTTTAATATACCAATACTAAAGATCCTATTGTATCAGATGCCAATAGTGTATGGTCACTTGATTGTAAGAATGGATCCGAATGGTTATTAAAAAAAAAAGAATGGATGTGTTTTTGCTTTCACTGAGAGTTCCAACGGTGTTGAATGGATGAAACAATTAAGCAGATTGGTGAGTATGATTTGATTGTAATTGGATCTGAGTGGTAAAGAGCCCTGTAAATGGATCTTTTTAAATGTAGCTTTCTTTGAAATAGAGGTCCAACCTCATATTTTAGCTATAGTCGACTCCAATAACAGACCGACAATTGAAAATTGCAAAAAGCGACGATTACGTAATTTGTTACATAACCACGGCACTTTTTTAGAAGGGTAACACGTGATCTATCCGCGGGATGCCGCGGTATATTGAATTCGTATATACTGCTAACTGCTAACTAAGAAGAAAGTGATGAATAGATAAGTGGGCCAGTTTCATTATGGTGCACAATGTGATAGGGATGCAGCTCCAAGTGACTCTGATTGAAGGGGCCTACCATTTGTAACAGGGAGACCGTGTAGCAGCTCATTAACGGCTTTCCGCTTAATTGAGATCTGTCAAGTAGTATCTGAAGATCTCAAGTTAAGAATTGTTGGGAGCAGCTACCGTTGTCCTATACATATAATGTGGCCGGTAGAAGGTGTTGAGCTTGTTACAAATAAGGACTATGTACTCAAAGGATAAGCTAGTGTCTCAGTCGTTGTGGTCTTTATATGGAGATGAACTGCATGGTACGGATGTAACAGCTCTACGTATTACTGATGGTAACGATAACGCAGTATATATACATGCAATCCCTGTGTAGGGAGTACCATTAATTGAAGATGCAATCATCATCTACTTCGATAACTGAGTTTACATAGAGCCTGTATAGTTAATAGTTACCAAAAATCGTAAAGTATTCAACAGGGTCCACATCTGTCACACGATCTGGTTGCGTTTCTTATTTCCAACACTGGCTGATCTGAATCCTGATGTACTATTACACAGTATTAAGGTGTACCAAAATGGCTCAAACAGGCCTTTTCCCTTGCTAAAAGGAGCAAACTAGCTTCATTCTAAACCGACATTCGGTCCATGTAGAAAGTTCCAGGCTGCCTAGCACGACGTTTGCATTGCTCGTAACCGTTGCCCAAAGGATTCAGAGTTACTACCTGGCGATGCTTCGCTGGTGAGGAAATAGGGGAAAGATCTGGCCATGCCCAACACCGGGACACTAAAAGAACACAGAACCACAACCACAACCACCTGCACAGAGATCTTGGTGTGCCTTTGTATCACCAACAGTGGCAACTAACTATCTACTATTAATCCACTTACAACGTACCATTAATAGTGCCCGTCAATTTTGTGTGAGGATTGTTTCAAGAGCCAGAGATTTATAGGCGCACCAAAAGAAAAAAGAGCACATAGTGGGAAAAATAATTTGAGAGAAGCGTATACAAAAACCCATTCCACCACCAGATTTCAGCTATTAAACAAAGCCAACAAAGCCAACTGGCCGCAAGACTCCACTGCTCTGCTCACAGCCAGTCACAGCTCACAGTCCACGAGAAAACCCACAGGCCACAGAAAGAATGCTTCCATCAGCTCACTCAGTAGAGCGCCCTCCCTTATCCACTGGGAACTCCTCTTACAGTGGTGATAACAACCGCCCACAAACACCTCCAGTGCAATCGCCAACTACATCACAACAGAATGGGACTCCACCCTCTGTGAGAAGAAGAGGATCCTCTCTGGGTAACTTTACATCAAATCTGTTTTCAAACATCACAAGTTCATTGAGAAACAACTCATCGTCTAATTTGGCAACCAACAACAACAATGGTAATCGTTCCAGAGCAGGTTCAGGATCAAGATCTAACCTACACTCCAATAACAACTCGCAGTCAAACATCATTAGAGGTAACAGTCAGGGGAATGTTACAGCACACCATACCACTTCAAATCTCATCTACCAATCCACAGCGTCAACTTCTCAACTCGAAGGTGCCACAAACGACTTTGATGTATCCATGTTGGCATCGACTCCAGTGGAAAACGTTGCAATGTTCCAAGGCCAAACAAGGTTGAACTCATTGTCTCAAACACAAAACAAGCAAGATAGTGATGGGATGTACTCGATCCGTCTAACACCATTCATTGATCACTCTTCAAATTCCACCGGATTATATTTCAGTCCTCTGATGAGAAAGACTAAACCAAACTCTAGATTACCTTTGGGAAGATACACAGAGAAAGTTCGAGAAGTGGCAACAGCGCCTCAAGGATCTTCATATGGTGTCGTCTTCAAGTCTAAAGTCGTTTCAAGAACTCATGCAGAGTTTCTTGTTGATGAATATGGTAATTGGTATATCAAAGATTTGAAATCATCATCTGGTACTTTTCTAAACCATGTTAGATTATCACCTGCAGGGATGGAAAGTGCAGTGACTCCACTTAACAATGGTGATGTATTGCAATTGGGTATGGATTTCAGAGGCGGTGTTGAGGACATTTTCAAATGTGTCAAGATGAGAGTCGAGTTGAACAAGTCATGGTTGAGAAAAGCTAATAGATTCAATAAAGAAGCACATGCCAAGCTGAGAACTTTGGCAAACCAACAAAGTGCCGAACTGAGTGAATGTGCAATTTGTTTGACAAAAGTTAAACCATGTCAAGCTGTTTTCATCAGTCCATGCTCTCACTGTTGGCACTACAAATGTATACGACCAATAGTGGTTAAAAGTTATCCGCAATTCTTATGTCCTAATTGTCGAGAAACTTGTGACTTGGAGGAAGATTTAGAAGAGGAGGAAAGTGATTTGGAAATTGAAGATGATATCAAAAGTGAAACTATGGCGGACGATAACGTCGCCAAAGATGTTATCGATGAAGAGGAAGATGAGAGAGAAAGTAATTTACTGGGTAATACCGATTCAAATGATGACAAAGACCTCAGTGTGGAGGAACTTTCTAATAATGGAAAATGAAGAACTCTCGAATTTTCAAACACATGGACCCAACACCATATCACATCATATCTCATTTCACGAACTTTACCAACTTATTAACGACGTCATCTACCATTCATTCGCTTGTTTTTTTAATTATTTTCATCGAAATACTAAGTGTATCATCATTTCTTACGAATGTTTGACTTTGTTCCATAGAAAGAACCATCGGTTTAAATCTACTGGACAATCTAATTATTGATCTTTTTTTTTCCTTTTCGAGTCAAGTTGACCAATTCTGCATTTATAAACAATCCTACAAAAACATACACAAACTATCGGTTTCATTTAACTAAGTTGACTATATGTATATGGGCATTTCACTCCAAGAGTCTTAGTAAAACGTCTTGTAAATCGCTTCTCCCCTTTGGACTCTTCCAAATCTCATGATCCCCATCAGCAATCTTCCACTCTTTAGTGTTAGAGCTGATCTTGGTCAATTGTCTTTGCCAATTCCCCCAATTCAAAGACTTCTTCACAACATAATCCGAACTAACCACAGAAACAGGCACATCGGTCAAAGACATCTTCGCACTGACAACCTCATTATAAGAAAGGATACTTGAACTGATCTGTTCTTGTAATCTAGCTCTCAAGTACTTCCCCTGGACGCTCATATCACGACTATAGATCCGATCCCTTGATCCACGATGCTTAAATAACCATGACGCCTGTGCGCCTAGTCCCAAAGGTGAGAATAGACCTTTGAGCCATAGTTTAAACCCTGTGTATGGACCCATGGAGGAAACACCTTTAGGTAATGGTTCACGCTTCTTCGTCTTACTGTTGGGGTCTTTCAAGAGTAAGTCCTCATGCCATGAATCGACATAAAGGATCGAATCGATCTGTGCAGTGTTATGAGCGGCAAACACTGTGGAGTATAATCCACCGATATCATGCCCGACCAAGAGAAATGGGCCCTGGATCTTTTGCTTTCTTAGTGCCTCGGTGAGCATCTCGCTCACTATGGATAGTGAGATTGGTGATGGTGCAGAGTCGGAAAATCCATACCCTGGACGATCGTAGATACAGTATCTCTCGACTTTGTTTAGGTGGAAGAGTTCCTCGACCCATTCACTAAAGTCCTCGTTGGAACCATGACCTGATTCGAGTAAGAGGATTGGTTGGGATGAGTTATCCGATGAGGTAACGTCTCCGAAACAGGCTAGGTGTAAGCGGAAACTATCATCTTCCACAGGTACCAGTTCACCCCATGGTTTCACTCTAAGGATATCAAATGTGTGTAGCATGACGTTTAACCAGATGAATATGACATACACTAGTAAGAACACTTTGAAAGTGTTTCTCAGGAGGATGATAATCCATTCTGTTAACGTTCTTCTGGTCTCAATACGACCCGTAAGTCTGACTTCTTCGTGGATCTTACCCTTTTCCACCAAGTATTCACTCACAGAGGTGAATATCACTGTGAGCAAAGCCCATAATACACTCAATGAACCAATGAATCCCATGTCGACTCTTTGGAAAATCAATAGTAGCAAAAAGACAAATCCGATAATACCAGCGGTTATATAACCGAGCAATCTCTCCAATTGAGATGGCACGCTGAAGAATAAGAGTGTCGTCAATGAAGCATATATGGAAATCAGCACAAAATTGATCTCCAAGAAGGAACGACCTTTGTTATTCATACCAGGTATCGAGACGAAATCACTTAGTAGCAATAATATGAACCATATGGTGGACAAGAAGGCTAGTGCATTGAGGATCAATTTGGCAATCTTCACCTCTGGTACATTTAGCGGAGAGACACTAGGATCGTCTGGTGATAATAGTGGTTGTCTTTCCAAGTCTCTGGATCTGTTTCCGACAACTCTGTTCGAGCTCTTCTTTGCTGATCCCTGTGGTGCATTATTGGTGCCACGATCAGTACTGGTATTCTGCTGCTCAGCAGTTCGGTTGACCTGGTCCTCTATCGTCTGGGGTCCTCCTGACATTGCGATATCTTGTATTTGACACTGAATTGCCACCTATGACATAAAACCAGAGTTGTAAAGTGACAATTTCGTATCAATTTTTTGACAGGGACTTGGTTCGCAAGTGCATTGTTGCTACGCTTCGCGACTGGATTCTGGTACCTGAAGCAGCGTATGGAGTTTCAAGGCCGCGATGTGGATGTAAAAAAAGCTGGTTTTCTAAAACCAAAACAAATGAAATGCTTGAAACTGAGAACAAACCAAAACGCTGGCTCAAATAAGGGAAACCGCTCTGTTGAATATTCGCTAAACCATCTGCGCGCTAAAGGATTTTTGCTTCCATAGTGCGATCAAAGTCATTGTCTTGCTATCCATAATCATAGCTCATCTGGCGGCTCAAAGTGAACTAGTCGGGGACGTGAAATAGAAGGCAGATATGGACTCATCAATCCCTCAGGGGTTGCCTAAGAATATAGTTGAGGCCCTTCAGGAACTGAATCTGGAGTTCAATGATGGTTATTTGACGGAAAAGGGTTACATAAAGAAGAGAAAATTGATCTTGTCTCAAGTGGAAACGCCCACTCTAAGTGCAATTTCACCTGAACCAAACTATCATAATAGAGCTTATAGTGTGAACTCTGCGCTGACAGGGATCTCAAGTGACTCTTCAAGACCACACATCGCTACATATCAAGAATCAGTACCGCCTTCCCAGGGGACAGTGTTACAAAAACCTCTAGATCCAAGATTGCCAAATACTGAAATCAGCGCGACAGGGAACTTTGATACATTGGCAACAATATTGAGACATAGAAGTTCAACGTATCAAAGAGAATCAGCTATAGTAATTGTGGACTCGAAGGGCAGAGAATCAGTGACAATCACTTGGGAGAAGCTTTACTTAAAGGCAGAAAAAGTGGCACAACAAATTAAGGACAAGTCAGGTTTATACAAGAACGATCGTGTCTGTCTTATCTATCAAAATGTTGAAGTTGTTGAGTTTACTATTGCCCTTTTTGGCTGTTTCTTAGCAGGTGTTGTCGCAGTGCCGATTACTCTTGATCTAAGACTCCATGAAATTGTGCAAATTATGAACCAAACCCAATCACATTTATGTCTAACATCGAAACAAGTGGCAGAATATCTCGATAAGAAAATGGCTGCAAATTCAAAGATCAAATGGCCCAAGGGGTTAGAGTTTTGGAAGACGAATGATTTTGGGACTTACCATCCTCAAAGGAAACAAGACCCTCCAACTTTGCAAGTTCCAGACTTGGCTTATATTGAATTCGTCAAATCACCAGATGGAGAACTAAGAGGTGTTGCCATCTCCCATAAAACTGTTATGCAACAGATGAACTCATTATCCAAGATTTTGAGCTCTAATCCTAATTACGATGGCAAGCCTTTCAAGAGATCTGATATCTCATTCACTAGAAATAGAAACGTTATGCTTAATATCCTGGATGCTAGAAAATCTGTGGGGCTTATTGTCGGTACTTTACTGAACGTCTATTCTGGGAATTTGATGATTTGGACACCACCTAGTTTTTTGGATATTGCTGGTCTTTATGCAAACGTGATCACGAGGTTTGGTGTAACGATTCTTTTGAATGATTACTTGAATTTGAAGCAAGTCGTCTACAATTATCAATCATTTCCACAATACACTAGGAAATTTTCGAAACAGAAAGTCGACTTCTCCACTCTTAGATGGTGTTTGATTTATTCCTCCATCGTTGACGGTGAATTTCATGAAATCTTGACAAATCGTTGGCTGAAACCACTGGGATGTAAGAATGTTGATAACGTGGTGGCACCATTACTGACACTTAGTGAATTCGGTGGTATGGTCATCTCCATGAGAGATTGGCTAGGTCAAGAACATAAGCTCAATGCAACTATAAATCAGTCCATTACAGATGACGGTGAGATTACCTCAAAACCGGTTTCTGCGTTATCAGAGGTGCTTATTGATAAAAACTCATTGACTACAAATACAGTGAAAGTTGTCTCTGATAGACCACCTCCAATCACGGAGAATTTTAGATCCTCAGGGTTTATCAGAATCGGGTCGTTTGGGTACCCACTACCAGATGCTACATTGGCTATCGTTAACCCTGATACGTGCTATTTGTCTGGAGAGATGGAAGTTGGTGAAATTTGGATCGATAGTGTCTCTCTCCCTGGTGGATTCTGGGGTCTTCCTACTGGAACAGAAAACATTTTCCATGCTCGTTGTCAAGATCACGAGGGGACCTTAGACCTGGAGTTTTTGAGAACCGGTCTCTTGGGGTTCACATACAATGCTAAAGTCTACGTTCTTGGTCTTTATGAAGATAGATTGAGACAGCGTGTCACTTGGATAGACAAAGAGTCTTCTCCTAAGATTGATGACATTCAATACAAATACCACTACTCGGACCATTTGGCTTATACACTGGCAAGAGCAATCCCGCAAAGAAGAGTCTCGGACTCTTCAGCTTTTGATGTCTTGATAAACAATGAGTATTTGCCTGTTGTTGTCATTGAAAGTGCCTCTGCTGTTCCATCGGAGACTGGGATGGTTGATATCCCTGAACTTGATATGATTGCATCAAAGAGTTTTGTGGTGCTTGAAAGATATCATAACGTACGTCCATACTGTGTGTTAATTTTACCACCAGACACTTTACCAAGAACTATCAAGAGTGGTATTCCAGGTATCGCCAATATGTTGTGTAAGAGACAATTTGTTGAAGGGATGTTGACATCTGTTTACATCAAGTACAATGTTAAGAGGTCAATAACAGAGATACCTAGATCCAAGTTTTACCTAGACAGTGTCTGGAGTAGAACAGTGTCTGAACATAGACACTTATCCCTCAAAGATGCTGATGATCAATACTCTGGTCTAGACTTCCGTGACACATCAATAGACGATAGAACAAACAAACCACTAACAGACTTCAAGTCTATACTAGATATCTTGCAATGGAGGGTGAAACACCAATCTGATGAGCTAGCTTTTTCTACCGTTTCCAGAAATGCCAATGCTAAACAACTCTCCTGGAAGAAATTTGACAACAAGATTGCCGGTGTTGTATCGATGATTGTTGACAAGGTCAAAAAGCTCAAGATGAAAGTTGGTGACTATGTCATTTTGATGTACACTTTGTCTGAAGATTTTATTTGTGCAGTGTACGCTTGTCTGATCACAGGGATGATCCCTATTCCATTGAACCCTATTGATATCAACAGATTGAACGAGGACATTCCTCTGTTCGTTGGTATAATCAGAGATTACAGAATCAGAACTATGTTTGTGAATAACGACGTTGAAACTATTTTAAGAAATAAGCCAGTGGCTCCACTTTTGAAAGAGTCCAACGCCTATCAAAGTGTGAAAGTTAGAAATACTTCAAAGGCTAAGACGAGTGCTTCTTTAAATGCCTTCCAGTCAAGGGTGGATCCGATTTACAAGATCAATAATGCCATTGAGAAAAAATCCACTGTTCTGATATGGGTCACCCACACCGAGGATGGTCGCCGTATAGCTACAAAGTTCAACCATCAAACACTGTCTTCAGCTTGCAAAATCATGAAAGAAACATGTCAATTGGAAAGTAAGAATCCAGTGATTTCCTGTGTTCGTCATACTTCAGGTATTGGTTTCATGCAAAGTGTGCTCATTGGTGTCTATTTAGGCTCCTCAACTTACATTATACCTCCTTTGGATTTCGCTACAAATCCATCATTATTCTTCCTCACTCTGGCAAGATACAAAGTGAAAGATGTCTATGTCACTCCACAGATGATGGAGTACGCTTTAAGAAAGGTCAAGTCCAAAGACTTTGTGTTGGATAGAGTGAAGAACTTGATGATCAGCTACGACAGCAGACCAGATGTGGATTTGATCAAAAACGTTGCGGTTCGTTTCTCCCCAACAAAGTTGAGCTCGTCAGCTATCAGTCACGTTTACTCACATAACTTCAATCCAATGATCACTTCAAGATCCTACCTCTCATTTGATGCCATTGATTTATGGATTGATCCTGATGCACTTCGTCTTGGTCTGATTTCGATTGTCAATCCATCGAATAATCCTAACGCCATTCACCTCCAGGACTCCGGTATTGTACCAGTGTGCACACAGATCGCTATTGTTAATCCAGAAACTCGTAAAATGTGTAAAGTTGGTGAATATGGTGAAATTTGGGTGTGCTCAGAAGGTAATGTTGATGGAACATTAAGTAAGTTGAACAATAGAGACGTCGAGACGTTTGAAAAGTATCAATTCAATGCCAAAATTGAAGGCGGAGACGATAACTTGAGCTACATTAGAACCGGTGATCTTGGGTTTCTCCATAATGTCTCAAGAATGGATAAATCCACCTCGATTGAGTTCCAACCACTTTTCGTACTAGGCCCAATTTCTGAAACGTTTGAGTCGATGGGTTTAACTCATTTCGCCTCAGATGTGGAAAAATCAATTGAAAATTCACACCCTGAGATTAGACCTGGTGGAAGTTGTGTTTTCAAAGCTGGTGGTTTTGTCATTGCTGTCGTTGATACATCAAGAGCCAGATATTTGTCTTCTTTAGTCCCTGTCATCTTCAACAAGGCTTTATCAACCCATTACTTGGTGATCGACATTGTTGTGTTTACAAAACCAGGTGGGTTCCCATATTCTAGGTTAGGATTTAAGCAAAGACGTAAAATCGTCAACTATTTCGTTTCCAAGAAGCTCCAAGTTCAAGCACAATACGGCCTGAACCAAGGTGAGGCAAGCTTAATCAAGATGGTTCAAGATTTTGAGAACGTGTCTGAGAGAAGCTCTTTACATGAGCCTAGAGTGGAGGCTGAAAGACCACCATCGATGTTGTCCTCGCAGTTGGAGGTCCAAAAACTATAAGTACAATTAATGACCCGTGTACAGTTTTTCTTTAATTAATAATTCGAAATCTATATCACTACACCTTCTCTGTATCGTACAAACTATGCATTATTGTTTTTTTACAAGGTGATGTTTCTTATCTTGACTCATTAACGACGACGGCTTCTCATGGCAGCAATCTTTCTCCCTGGAACTCTTGATTGACCTTGAGATGGCGTACCTGGAGCTGGTGTACCAAAAGCTGGTGCTCCTGGAGCGGCACCAAACACTGGAGTTTGAGCTCCACCAAAAGCAGGTGGTTGAGCAGCACCAAAGCCGAACCCACCAGCTTGTGGCTGTTGCTGTGATGGCTGCTGAGCACCACCGAATCCAGGGTTTGCATTCTGTTGAGCACCACCAAAGATAGCAGCTGGATTAGCAGCAGCACCTCCAAAATTGAAATTGACAGAACCGCCAGTTGCAAAAGATGGTTTAGCAGCTGGTGTATTGTTACCAAACGCTGGTGTAGGCACTTGAGGAGCAGCACCAAACGCTGGCGTCGAAGTTGAAGGGGCACCAGCACCGAATGCCGGTGTTGATGATTGAGGAGGATTGGCCCCGAAAGCAGGTTGTGATGTAGCACCAAAGTTGAATGGTGTTGAAGAGGCTGGAGCACCAGGAGCAGCACCAAAGACTAGAGCTGGTTTTGGAGTTGATCCCACATTCCCAAAGCTGAAGGTGGAAGCTGGTTTGTTTTCAGTGGTGTTGGTGGTTGCACCAAATACACTTGCAGGATCTGGTTTACTTGCAGCAGTAGCATTGGCACCAAAGTTGAACCCTAGTGATGGAGCAGCAGGTTTTGCTGTATTTGTTGTTTCAGCAGGTTTGGCACCAAATGAAAATGTGTTTGTTGAAGGAACAGCTGGTGCGGCTGCAGCTGGTTTAGCGCCAAATGAGAATGATGGTTTATTGTCTGTAGTAGTGGAGCCAGCAGCAGGTGTTGATGAAGCACCAAAGCTGAATGCAGGTTTTTCAGCCACAGGTGTTGAAGCCTCAGGTTTTTTGGCATCAGCACCAAATGAGAATGCTGGTTTAGCAGTAGCGCCGAAATTGAATGCAGGTTTTTTGGCTTCAGGTTCTGCTGAAGGTTCCTTACTGTCATTGGAAGAGCCAAATAGTGAAGCAGGTGCAGCAGCATTACCAAAGAGAGATGTAGCTGGCTTTTTCTGCTCTGTGATTTCTGTAGAAGGCTTGCTACCGAACAAATTGGTGGTAGAAGTAGACGAGCCAAAATTGAACGCTGGCTTCTCTGCAGTTGTAGATTCAGGCTTGGATCCAAATGAGAAGGTAGGTTTTGAGGCTTCTGTTTCCTTTTTCTCCGTGGATGTTGATCCAAATAGACTGGTACCTGCTGCAGCTGGGGCGGCAGAACTTTCTGAAGGCTTTCCGAATGAAAATGTTTTGGCATCAGTGGATTCAGCTTTAGCTCCAAATGAAAAGGATGGTTTGGATTCGGTTGATTCTGCTGGTTTGGAGGCGCCAAAACTGAAGGCTGGTTTTGCAGGTTCTTCCGTTTTGGAAGCAGTTTCAGTTTCTTTTGGTTTACTACCAAATGAGAAAGCAGGCACGGTCTTTGTAGAATCACTACCGAATAGAGATGGTTTTGTTTCTGTTGTCTTGCCGAATGAGAACCCTGAAGTAGCTGGAGCATCTTCTTTCTCCTTTGTATCGTCTGTGGTTGGTTTTGGTGCACCAAAACTAAATGGTGTAGCCTTCTTTTGAGCTGGTTCATCAGAAGTCTTACGAAACGAGAATGAAGGCTTTGCGTCGTCTTTCTTTTTTTCTTCAGCTTTGCCAAATGAGAATCCAGTAGACTTAGTTTCAGTTGGTTTTGAAGCATTAGCACCAAAACTAAAAGCCGGTTTGGAAGTTTCTTTGTCATCAACTTTAGAGGACAATGAAAAAGCAGGAGTTGATGTTTCCTTGATTTCAGAGATTTTGCTACCGAATGAGAATGGCGTTGCAGCAGCAGGCTTAGCTTCACCGAAAGAAAACGCAGGTTTTGGTTGGGTATCAGTTGGTTCTGTAGAGGTTTTGGCATCATGATCATCATCAGTGATTTCCTCAATCTTCTTTGGTTTAGAGTTCAAGAAATTGAAACCGGCACTTGGACCCAATGATGGAACTGATGATTCCTTTGGTGGCTCAATGACAGTTGGTTTAACTGGTGCTGGTACTTCTTCTCCCACAGGTTTGGTAACATTGCTTTTTTCAATTGGTACAATTTTTTTCTTGTCTCCCAATAACGCGTTCAAGGTACCAGTCGGAACAGGAACGGATCTATTTTGTCTAGGATTCGATTCAGGGAATCTTGTCAAGCTCTTACCACTCGTCTCTTCCAATTCATTGGAATCATACAAGATCTCCCCTGAAAAGATCCCACCACCGGTATTCGTTGCGGTCTTCAATTCTTTCAAATCATGCTTGATTCTCTTATGTTCAGGAGCCTTAGATACCAAGCTTGGTACAGAATCCGTTTGGATGGCCACTTCGACATAATTACGATTCTGTCCTTTTAGAACCAATGAATCGCTTGATGTTGTTGTCTTCGATGCCTCAGCACTCGTGAGTAGTCTCGGGCTATGATGGTTTCTTGAATTGTAGAATCTCGTTTGTCTCCATTTTTGTCTCTTCTTGAGTAGTTCAAGCCTTTGAGAAGGCAACAATTGTATCACTGGCGGTCTTTGCTGTGTATAAGATGTGTCTTCGATGGGACTTGGTGAGCGTCTTCTCTTTTCCTTTTGCTCTTGCACCCGTATACGCTTTCTTTGCGGGTCTTCTAGTCCATTGAGCTCCAGAGATTCTCCCGCTCTCTTCGAGTGGTCTAAACTCATTCTAATGCTGTGTTGTTTTATATGTCGTCGAGTTGCTCTGAATGCTCTCTGTTTGTTTACGTTTCTCAATTTTGATCTTGAATTTTTTTTAAATTTTACGTTTATTCCAGCTGGTACGTCCACGCACAGTATAAGCATACAATTATTTCTAATTAAATATCTATTTTACTTAGTGATTAGGGACGTCAAAAACTTGTGGTTCAAGAGCTCAGCAGCACCAGGTCTCTTCTCATAGTCCAGGATGAAGCACTGCTCCAGGAAGTCTTTAGCTTCAGCAGTACACCATTTAGGAATCTCCGGTGTATTGTGTGTTCCGATCTTGAAAATCGCTTGCATTTGACTGAAATTTGGGAATGGATGTTTACCTGTAAACATCTCCACCACAAGACACCCAACAGACCATATATCAGCTTTTGCCGTGGTAGCAATCTGTTTCACAACTTCAGGTGCCATCCAATAAACGGAGCCTTGTAGCGATGCTCTCTTGGACAAGTTTGTATTTGATGATAATTTCTTGGAAATACCGAAATCTGAAATCTTCACTTCACCTTTAATATCGATCAAGATGTTGGCACCTTTGATATCTCTATGAATAATGTTTTTCGAATGTAGATAATTGACACCAATCAAGATTTGTCTTGTAAAGTTTCTAATCAATGGTTCTTCAAATGGACCATAATTTGTCAACATTGTGTTTAGCGAACCACCAGGAACGTATTCCAAAAAGATATTTAAATGATGTTCATCCGATCCAGAACCCAAGTATGAAACGATATTCTCATGTTGTAACTCTTTCAACAATCTCATCTCATGCTGTAACGCCTCAACAACCTTTTGATGCAATTGAACATTTTGATCTTTACTCCCGCCACCTGCTCCTCCTCCTCCATTACCACCTGTTACACCTCCCTCACCACTGGAATCATCACCTGAAGGCTTTAGTTCAACCTGCTTCACAGCCATGATCTCACCAGTCATTGCATTCATCCCCAAGTATACAGTACCAAAACTACCTGATCCGATACGTGCACCTTTCAACCAGTTTGTTGGTCCTGATGAGAGTTCGACATTGTTTAATGACTGTGCTATGAATGCCTCTTCTTCCGCTTCATCGTCCTCTGAATCTGAGTCAAAGAGTTCAATCTTGGAGGTACGATCACTATCAATGGTGCTTGCAAGTGAAAATCTTTGCTTTGGTTGATCCATACTTGATTGTAAGTTCAATGAGTCCATTGTTCCAATAGTGGAATACCTAGCGCGGTCGATTTGATTGTTGTTACCCACTATAACATCACCAACTGTGGACATTCTAGTTCTTGTATTGGTCCCCATGGTGGACATTCTGATAGAGTATCTAACGGAATTCCGTATAGTTTGTTGTAGTTTCTGTTGTGTAGTGTTGGGGAAGTATTGTGAGATGTTTGTTGATATCAGTTGACTTGTAGGTCTTTGACCAAAGATATTTCTGAAATGGTTGTCTTCATGAGCCTGTTGAGGTTGATCATATGTATCATCGCCATTGTCGTCCGTGGTTGTAGTTTGAGGTTCTTGAGATATGTATCTTTTCGATACTTCTATGGCATCTGACGATGGGGTTTCATCCTTTGGACAGAATAGGATTCTTGATTTCTCAATACGATCATTTGAATGACAAATTGTCACTAGCTCGACATCAAACAAAAGATGAAGATTCCCATGGGCATCTGTCAAATATGCATCATAGAAACTTGAGTTTTTGTTCGGTAAGTCTAAGAATTTGATGAGTTTCTTCTTTATAGAGGTTGCGTTAAAACAACCGTTAACATTAATCCTCACCGAGGAACCATTCTGTAAGATGAACGAAACAAAAGATTTCTCAGATCTTTGAGGAGGCTGTTCCAATTTGAATTCAGATCTGTTGTTATTAGACAATAGAGTTGGGCTTTTGAAAGTGCGTTTCGGATTATTTGCAGTTATTTGCTTGAATAGTTCCTCGGGCCTTATTAAGGATAGAGTAAGCGAGTCTTTCAACTTCTTAGCCTCAATCTCCAAGCGGAGCCTGTCACCAATCTTCTGTACGCCGATATCTTTCAAGATACCACCATCTATGTATTTCAACTCATCAAACCCAATAGAGTGGTCTGGAAATATCCATTGTTAGTTATTCACCTTACTGTAACATATCGGAATGGCCACAAAATACTCACTTTGGAAATTCTGATGGTATTGTTGCAAGCCGATTGACTCCAGCCACGTGAACAATTCGCTATCACTATAGTTAGTCATTGGAACTTGGGATCTCTAATACCGCTATGCTCACTCTTCAGAGCTCATTAATGGTGTGGATGTGGCTATGGATCTGATTGTTTGTGCTGTGCTTTGGCGGAGATCTTCACCAAAATCACTTGCGATAGCAGAATGTTTCGTGGCACTTGCTCAAATGGCAGACAATAGCAAATCATCAGCCATACAATACTCCAGCATTTGCCAGTGATTGAATCTAATTCTTTGAAGTGAGATCAAGTCTGGAATCAATAATGTGCTAAGCTATTTTCTATGTGTTTATTTCATTTGACTCCGTGGCAGCGTTGGCGTTGATTGTAACTCAGTGTGGTCATTGATAAATACACGCTTCCTACTAAGCCTTTTTACAATATATACTTATATATATATATATATATATACATCTTTCAACATCCCTTCAAATCACTTCCAAAGACACTTTAAACCAGCCAAAGATGAGCAAAGACCACACACAGTCGACACAGAACGATCCTTTCGCAAACCAGAAGGACATAGTTGTCGATCTAGGTGGCAAAACAGTGCCACTCAGTAGCATTAACAAACCACATTCAGTAGTAGTGGAACCAAGAGCACAACCACCTGCTCAACACTCACACGGCCATCAACATAACGCACAGACACCACCACAGAGCAATCCACTGCTCTTCAATAGTGGACACAGACCTGCAGCTGACAGCTCCAAGAAGTGAGCAATTGACGGGCACTACAGCTTGATTCCAAGACCCTGAACCTTCTTATGATGCAATTTCAATACAACATACAACGTTTTTTTTTCAAAGGTAGAACCGTAGATGACCAATATAGTACACAAGTCATCTCTTTATAGCATTTACTTCACTCAGATTCACTAGAAACAGGCTCATCCCCTGATAAATTCACGGTTGATCCTTCTCGAAACATACCAGTCGAATTGACGCGCATTGTAATTTTTCGTGAGGTACGTAATAAATTTCACTTACAAATTGTATTGTTGTTGATTGACTGAGACTTCAGCATCACCAAAGCGGCTAAACATACTGGTCTAAGCTCATCATGCTGAACAAAGGTTACATCAGACTGATAGCCTATGCTGTCGGTCTTTTGGTCATCGTGTCCGTTGCAGTTTCACAGCTGAATCAATCTCATCAACCTCAACAACAACGTCTAACCGCACAACAACAACACATCAACCATCCACATCAAGACAACTATATCGTCACTAATCTAGAAATACGAACATGTTCGATATTTGGTGGGAACTGTAAACCATCTGGGAACTGGTACAAGATACCCAAGATCTTGAATTACAACAAAAAGGGTAAACCTTCTTCTTTCTTCAACCATCAATACCTATTTGTTGAAAAAAAACCATTATCTCAAGTTAAGGATGATACGCTAGTCGTTTGGAATTTCACAGTTGGTGATACCACTATGGGTCCAAGATGGTCCTACTTATTCGCCAAGTATAGCGATAAGCCTAAAGAAGAGTACATTTACAATATGGACATATTATTTGGTCTTGATGCTGTTGATCCAAGACCAGACTGGAAGTTGATCTTGAAACCTATCATGGGATTAGCTGGTCAAGTTCCAGTTTACTTCACTGTGAAATCATCTCCAACCACTGAAGTTGTTGCTCCACAACTTGTTGCTGAAGAAGGGAAAAGATATAGAATTCTTCAAGTTGCCGATTTACATTTCAGTACAGATGAAGGTATATGTCGTGACCAATTCCCTGAAGTGGAGGATTGTAAAGCTGATAAGAGAACTTTGAAATTCGTTGAAACCGTACTGGATTTGGAAAGACCAGACCTCGTTGTTTTAACTGGGGATCAAATCTTTGGTGATAGTTCATTTGATTCATACACTACAATCTTGAAAGCTCTTAATCCATTCATTATCAGACAATTGCCATACGCGGTGATGATGGGGAATCATGATGATGAAGGATCTGTCTCTCGATCGGAATTGATGGCATTTGTGGACAAATTACCATTCTCAATGTCAAAATCCGGGCCAGCTAACGTGGATGGATATGGTAACTACGTCTTTTCTGTTAAAGACTCCAAGGACAAAAAAGATGTTTTGACGTTCTATGTTTTGGACTCACACAAGTATTCACCAAGACCAAAGCAAAACCCAGGCTATGATTGGATTAAAGAAAACCAACTCCTATTTGTCCAACGTCAACATGAATCACAACCATATGTTCATCCAAACCATGTTTCATTCGCATTATTCCACATCCCATTACCAGAATACAGAAAGATGAACCAACCATTCACAGGGAACTACAAAGAAGCCATCATGGCACCAAATTACAACACACACGCAAGAGACCTCCTTGCCAAGATCGGTGTCTCCATCGTCTCTGTCGGCCATGATCATTGTAATGACTATTGTTTATTAGACTCTAATGACAAACATGATGATAAGATCTGGCTATGTTACGGTGGTGCTGCAGGTGAAGGTGGATATGGCGGGTATGGCGGTACAACAAGAAGATTACGTGTGTATGATGTTGACACTTCTGAGGGTACGGTGCGTACTTACAAAAGATTGGAAACAGCACCATCCGAAACATTTGATCAACAGATCCTAGTTCAAAACAACAAAATCGTCAATGAATAAAACCTTGACATCCGCCCCTGTATATTCAACCTCCCTAGCTTCCCCCCACAGTGCTAATAATTATATATCTCTTTCAAAATATCCTGGATATCTCTATTTAACAACATAACACCATACTGAAACCTGTAATAGTAATGCTGTGTGTTGAACAATGGGAACACGGTCCTCTGATTCATCTGACTCACTTTATCCACCACATACGACGTGCTCCCATATGGTGAAACTTGGTATTTCAAAGGGACACATAAATAGTGGGATAATAAATACACCATATGACATATGTACCCAAAACTGGCATTGATCTCATCCAGCGTGGCACGATCATTTGAATTGACGAGTTTCGTCAAGTGAGATTGACTGATTTGTTCAGGGAGCAAGTCAAATGGAGTAGGGATCTCGAGCCATTCACAAATGGATTCTTTAGGAAAGATTTGCGAGACTTGTTTGGATATTTTGGCTCTTTCGACAATGAGGTCTTGCAGTGTGGTTTCGTGTTTGATGAATAATGAGCTGAGGTCTTCTTGGATCTTGTCTGATTCTCTGAGTCGGGACTTGCTTGATGATTTTTGTCTTTCAAAGTCGGCTAATTTGGTTTTCTTGATTGCCAACAAGGACTCGAGCTTGCGTTGTTTGGTCAATTTCAAATCCTTCTGCTCTTGGATTTTTTGTTTCAATGTATCTGATTTGTATGTATCTATGCTATGACAGTTCTGTAAGTGTTGTTCTATTTGCCTGGAGAGCCTTTTCTTAACCCGTGTTAAATCATCAACCACTAATTGTAAATTGTTAAGCTTCATAACAAGATCATAAGTGAATGATGAGACAATGGGTCTATTGTGATTGGACTTCTGCGCCCTTATTAGTGAATTGGAAGCCAGATCTAGGTATGTCTTCAAGTCAAACTCTTCACTGGGTAGTAAGTAAACACCATCGATTAAAGATATGAGTATGCTATTCTTCGAATCGGTCTCTATCGAGTCCATGTTTCTATTGATGTAGAGCAGGTTTGCCAGATTTATATCCACCTTGATCAATAATTGCCAGGAATTGGAGTCTTTATAGTTGGTTGCCCATACTCTCAAAGTGAATTTCTGATCTCTTGAGTGTTTTAGTGACGAAAGGCTGAAATCTTGGAAGTCAACATTTAGTGAGCGTTCTCTCACTTCACTCACGTAAAAGCATTGTCCATTATCATCACTTTCATCCAGGAAATGTAACGAATAGAACACATTGAGAAAGTTTTCGTTATTTAGCTCTTGTAAGTGTAATTGACGCTCCAATGGTGTTTCGAAACCAACAATTTGCTCCTTACTGTTTCGTCTATGCTTTGTTGGTGAGGTCGTTGTAGCAGTTGATGATCTTCTTCTTCTCAGTTTTGTATCACAATTGAAGGTGGTCGACAAATTTCGTAGATGGACTCCAGTGAAATGCTTTAGACGTCTCTGTTGGTTGTCAAATATTAGTACTTAAACTCCTTTTACAGCCAGGAAAACACATCAAGCACTCACTCTTTTCGGGTGAATTATACACCCATCGACGTCAACATTGAGAGCCTTTGGATTTATGGGCTCGTGTGTCGTGGAGTTCATCTTTCTTAGGTGTCAATTGCTGGCCGCTTTTCCTTGTATATGTCAAGTACTGATATTCTTCTACGTTGATAGATTTCGGCTTTTTTTCCTGCGAAAAAGCACTTATCGGAAGTACTCATCACCATCAAATCAGCCATAATTCAAAACAGCTTCAAACAATAAAGCCCACGATGTCTTTCAGTATAACACTCGCACACTTCTGTGATAAGCATGGCCCCAGATCAATACTGTGCACACAGGTCACCACTGCGGACCTCGCAGACCAGCTGACGCTGCCAGACTTCTCGAAAGAATCTTACTGCAAATCATGTCTGCTGATATACCCAAAGGCTACTAGTGACGAGAATATCACTACTTTAAGGACACAAGACACCAAGACCGATAGTGTTTTCATAACTACACAATACTCAGCTGTCAAGTTCCGTATACTGAATAGTGTGGTGAGGAAATGTCTTTCGGAGGAAGCCATCACCTATGATTCCAAACCCATGTATTTCGGTGACGAAGTCCGAGGATATTCAATAGCACAAAGTTTCAAGATTAAAGACTTGGAGGCTAGAGGATCAGAGAGAAGGTTCTCTTTCATTGTGAATTGTGATAAAGAGAGTCGGATCCTGGATAATTGGGACACTATTGTTGAAAATATTTCTGTTATTATTGAATACTTGAAAGAAGCAAGTAAGAAGATCGAGCTACAAACCTCCAAGAATAATGAGATATACCTAAGGGGTAAAGTGCAACATTCAAAGAGTCTTACGGAGATGCTGAGCGATGATGAAATATTCCTAAAGATTCACTTGTGGAATGCCAAACTTTTGAGACGTCTTGTAAATTAAAAAGAATTCAACGTGGTATACACTATACAGCTGTAATATTTATGAGAACATGATGCACATGACTTGTAGCAGATCTCTGAGGTAATGAAGTAGAAAGCACTTTTTACAACAGAGGGGTGTGTTCTTTTGAATGGTTGCATAAGTTCCTTGATCTTTAAGCCCACCACCTAAACATCTGAGTGACCATCCTCTACGAGCTCATCTTGTTCTAGACAGTAGTTTTCGAGAACCCGAGCTCAATTTTGAAAGAATGTCTTTGTACTCATTGATTACTGCTTGCTAGTTATAGTTTTATTGTGTTCCCGAAGGCAGCTTCTTAAAACCGCGGGTATGCTATTCATGTGCCGCGGTAAGTCACGCGCGGCGGGCAAAAAAATAATGGATCCTAGGCGATTCGAACGCCTGCATCTTACGATACTCGATCTTGAGTCGAGCGCCTTAAACCACTCGGCCAAAGATCCTATTTGTTGAAAGAAGAACATGGGTTAAACTTCAGTCTGTGTAGTCGATTTTAAAAAAATCCTGATTTTTGCGCATTCTACGCGACTCTGAGGAGGTTGAAGCTTTTGTATATTGTTATTTGGGGTTATTTTAATGGTTAAGATGCTTTACAGAATGTTTGGAGTGTGTTAAAGCGATGTTTTGCGATTTTCAAAATTTCATGCCTTTTATTCGAAGATCTTGAACACTGATTTTCGTTTCAAGTTTGAAATTTGAAGAGAGTCGAAAAAAGTCATTTCGAAATCCGCTAATTTATGAGAATTAATAGGCAATACTATTACTGTGTATCAAACCGTCTTTGTCTAAAGAGATTAAAGCAACATTCCCTCTTTATATAAGATCTCGAAGTCAAACTCTACGTACCTGATTACCTAATCTGACACCAGAGTCACACCGTGCTGGCCCTGCTCAAAAATGGAGAAACGGTTATACGTCAAATGATTTCTCAAATTGGGCAAATCTTATCGGTGTACAAAAACAGCAAAAGCAATAGACACATAATTAGAGTTCACATGGGACAATCGCTTCCCCGACCAGCAACTTGAAAGCACCCACAACGCTTTTCGAATCAGTGGAAGATAACCCACCGCCCGTGACACAGCGCAGCACAGATCAGCCAGAAGTTGACTCCTGCCACGGCCTGAAACTCTGACCCTGGCACCTCAAAATGGTGACTCGGTGCCCCAACACTCGTAGAGAACCACCGATTGGGACGACTTCGTATGGTTATCTTTGCCCTGCTATGGAGGGAAGATACGGCTCATGATTGTCTGGTCTGGACTCTTGCCATGCCATATGCTAAAAAATTCTCCTTTGTACGATCATATAAAAGCGTTTGTTTCCCTCCTATTCCACCTCTACCTCTGTCTCTATTGTGTAGTTACCTTGATAATTTCTCCTAATATTGAAGACCCATATGATGACAATTGAAAAGAAAACACAAGTCCCATACATCAAAACCCCTCTAGTGGAGGCAAAGGAGCTTTCAAAGGAAGCGCCATGTAAAATCTTCTTGAAACAGGAGTTCATCCAACCTTCTGGTAGTTACAAAATCCGTGGTCTCTCATACTTGATCAGAACATCTCTAGAAGAGATCAGATCAAACCCATTGAACGATGGTAAGAAAGTTTTGGTCTGTGCTGCTTCTGGCGGTAACGCTGGTAATGCTGTCTCTTGTGCTTCCCACTTCTATGGTGTTGAGTCTATAGTGGTTGTGCCAACCGCTACAAGCTTCAAGATGAAGCAAAAGATTGAAAGAAACGGTTCCACTGTCCTAGTCAAAGGTGAGAACATTGGTGAGTCTGCTATATACTTGAAAGATGTCTTGATACCTGGTTTGGGCGAAGACATCATTCCAATCTATTGTCATCCTTATGATATCCCAGCTATCTGGGCTGGTCACTCTTCCATCATTGATGAAGTTGTTGATCAATTGGCTGAATCCAATCTACTAGACAAGTTGAAAGGTGTCGTGTGCTCCATTGGTGGTGGTGGTCTATACAATGGTATTGTCCAGGGTCTACACAGAAACAAATTGTCTAGAGTGCCAGTCATGACCCTTGAAACTGATTCCTGTCCAACTTTTCATGAAGCCATCAAGGCTAATAAACCTGTCATCATCTCCAAGCCAAAGACAATTGCAGTCTCCTTGGCTTGTCCTTATGTCTCTTCCCAAACACTAGACTATTACCATAGTCACAGAACAAAGAACTTGTTGGTGACTGACTCAGATGCGGCTAATGCCTGTATCAAATTCGCTCATGAGTTCAACATCATTGTCGAACCAGCTTGTGGTGTTGCTCTATGCAGTGTCTACAACCAATTGATTACACAAAACGATTCATTCTTTGATGGACTACAATCTGATGATATCGTTGTTGTGGTGGTGTGTGGTGGTAGTGGTACCACAATCCAAGATTTGGCTGAATATAAACAAACTTACCACTAGCTTTATCCCCATCCCTCTTAGACTATACTAATAATTTATTATGATTGACTTGTGTGTTTAGCTTTTTCGTTTCCCATTTGATTTTAACTACATGTACGTGACGTCTTTATGAAATAGCCATTAAGAAAATTGTACACACATAACTCAATAATACTTAAGCAACCTCAGGATATGATCTCAAATCAAGCGTCAAGGTCTTTGAACTATTCTCCTTTTGTTCCCTATAAATACCCACAAGCGCATCAGATTTCTCGAAAAGCCCATTCTTCAAACTGATCACAATAAATTGGAAATTTGGTCCAGCATGCTTTGTGATATAATTGGCAATTTTCGCAACATTAGAATTATCCAATGCTGCATCAACTTCATCCAACACAAAGAATGGTGATGGATGGAATGAATGGATAGCAAATAACAAAGCTAAGGCGGCAATGGTCTTTTCACCACCAGATAAGAACTCCATATCTTTGAATCTCTTCATTGGTGGCATTGCATGATATCTAACACCGGCCAAGTATGGTTCATCTTCATCTTCAAGCGTCAAATAGGCAGCACCACCACCTAATGTCGTGTTGTTTGCTTTTGTCAACTCTTTATAAATAGGATCAATCTTCTCAGATATGTGTGTAAAGGCATAGATGAACAATTCATAACGCTTGTTTTTGACTTCTTGGAACTTCTTGACAATCTTCATCTCTGAATTACGTGCTTTAGTCAACTCCTTCTCAATTTCCTCCATTCTTTTTTCCACTTCAGTCAATCTCTCAAGAGCCTTGGTGTTTGGTGATAGACCTTCCAACTCCTTCGTTATCTCACTCAATTTATCTAAGAATTCACGTTCGATAACCTCATTGTCATTGTCTTGATATCTTGAGGACAATGTGGAATAATCAATAACAATGGCATTTGCAGCTTCGAAAACACCTTCACTGTTGTCTATTGGTAATTCATCCAAGGAGGATTCTTCGAGAGGTATTTGGATGTTTTCAATCTTACAGTTTCTCAACACGTTGATTCTCTCCACCGAGTATTTCTCAATGTCTTGCTGTGACAATTCCAATGATTTTTTCAGATCTTCATAGCTAGATTGTAAGTCTGATAAGGCATCCTCTGTTTCCCTAGATCTAGCCAATTTGTCCTCGATAGTTTTCTCGAAAGCATTTAATTCTTGCGTGGTGACTTCCAACTCACTTTCCAAACGGTCAATTTCATCGTTTGTCAACTCCTTTTCCTTAATCAATTGTGCATGACTAGTCTCAGATTTTTGCTTCTCAGTCTGGATTTTCTCAATACGTGCTTGAGTCCCTTGTAAACGATCTTTTTCAAAGTCCAATTTTTTCTGAAGTTTGAAGAGTTCACTTTGATATTGTTTCAACTCCTTAGATTGTTCTCGGATCTCAGAGCCACTAGTGAGCTCGTATTCTTTGATATCTTTGAAGCCCAATCTGGAACAGAATCCAATATAAATATCCTTTTTCAAATTGGAGATAATAGCCTCCTGTTGAGTGATTTTGTTACTGATATCCTGTAATCTGGACTCCTCTTGTCGACGTCTTGCCTCAGCGTCACTGGATGTACTATAATATTTGATTTCAGCATCAACATCCAAAATATGTCTTTCTAATTCAACTCTTCTTCTTCTGACCAAAGTGACTTTGGTTTCTAAGTTCACTAATTCATTATCGAGTTGTCTAGCTCTGTAAGGATCTGGTTTTTGCTCTTGCAATATGTTCAATTCAATGGACAAATCATCTTTGAGCTTGGTCAAGTTTTGTACTTCAGTCTTGTTCCATCTTCTTTCTTGATTTTTGGAGCGACCACCAGTCATCAAACCTGCCTTATGAATTAAAGACCCATCCAAAGTGACAACTTTAACGTCAAGTTGTTTACCCCATCTCAAATCTTTCGCTGTTTGAATAGTGTCACACACCATTGAGTTACCACATGCAAACTGCATTGCACGTTCTAAAGTAGCATCATAGTCTATAACATCAATTGTTGGTCTAGCACGTTGATCAACATGACGTAGACGCGAGTCGATAGGTTTGGCATCAATGGAGTCCAATGGAATGAAACTGGCGACACCACTTCTTTGTTCTTTCAGATAAGTGATACATTGATGTGCAACAGCTTGGTTTTCGACAATAACTGAATCAAAGTTCTTACCTAAAATTGTAGAAATAGCAACTTCATATTTTTTCTGCTTAGGTTGACATAGGTCTGACAGTAGACCCCTCACACCTGGGAATAATCTTCTCAAAGTGTTGACATTTTCTCTCAATTTTCTCTCTCTATTTGTTTCTCTTTGGTTAGCACTTAACTCATCCAAAGCGATTAGCGTGTTCCTTAGTCTGGAGTTTAATTCAAACTCTTTGGAGATGAAGTTCTCATTTTCAATGTTCACAGCTTTCAGCTCCTGCTTCTTTTGACCATGGATCTCATTCATTTCGTTGAGTTCAGTTGAGACAGAAGATAGTTCGTTTGTGAGTTCGGCATGTTGAGCACTCAGTTCTCTTAGTCTATCATCTGCAGCAGATCTTTGATTTGACAAACTAGCCAGCACGGATTTGATTTCATCTCTTTCCACGAGCAGCAAATTTAACTTTTCTTCTTCGGAAGAACCACCTTCACTCAAATATTTTTGTCTGAGTTGTTCATACTCTTGCTGATCCTCAACGGTCACGGAAGATCCTGTGTTTTTGGCATTGATTTCCTTTTCTGCAGCTGCTTTAGCTTTTGAGACGACCTTGATCTGTCTTTCAACACCACTAACATATCCCTCTTGTCTTTCAGCATCTGCATTCAAGTCTTTCAAACGCTTGGACAAGGAGGAAATTTTCTTGTTAAAGACTTCAAGTTGTGCGTTTATAGGGAACAATTCTTGTTGCTTAGTATGTACCTCAGACTTTTTCTTTTCAATCTGTTTGTGAAACTTGTTAAGCTTCAATGACTCTTTAGCATATTCTGATTTAACGGCCTGAAATTCCTTTTCAGCGTTTCGTATATCATCTTTCATCTTTTTCAAATTGTTTTTTGAATCATCAAAAGATTGTTGCAAAGCATCCCTTTTAGCCTCAATATGGTATAGGGTCCACAACGTATGGAGTTTCGTTAACTTTGTCTTTTCATTTAGCTTTGCCTTAAATTGCTCTGCTTCATAACGTTGTTCCTTGTATTGCTTCATTTCACTAATCAGAGTCCTTCTCTTGGACAGGATGGCAGCAGTACTTTCCTTAGCCTGATCTTGATCTTCTTTCAATGTTTCGTAATCCCTTTTGTAATCCAAAGAGCCACTGACAGTTTCAAGCAGCTTACTTAAATCGGCCGCAGACTGAGAGGCAATTTGTTCAACATCACCTTGGAAAACTAAAAAGTTTCTAGCTTTGATCAAAATGTTTTCCTTCTTTAACACGTTGGCATATTCACCAGCAGATGTAACTTTGTTGTTGATTCTGTATTCACTTTGCCCCCTCGAACTAATGGTTCTCTTCAATTGTAGTATTTCCCCATCACTTTTCTCATAAATAGCCATGACATACGCCCTCTCAGGATCATCACCACGACCAGTTGTTTCTTCAACATCGTCATCTGCCTCAGTCAAACGTCCTCTATAAATCAAATCCTTCAATTGGTTTGATCTTAAATGCTGTGACTTGACACCCAAAACAAAAGAGATAGCATCCATCATGTTGGATTTACCTGAACCATTTGGACCAATGATACTAGTGAAATTAGCAGAGCCA
Organism: Hansenula queroliae; assembly: GCA_030674255.1. NCBI lineage: Eukaryota > Fungi > Ascomycota > Saccharomycetes > Phaffomycetales > Wickerhamomycetaceae > Hansenula > Hansenula queroliae. Next base: position 9,233 of record JAJLXP010000072.1, on the reverse strand, counting down.
AACCCAATTGAGGCTGTCCCTCTATAGGACTTGAAATTGTGCAGCTCTAGCCCGACAAGTCTACCCATGTTTTCGTATGCTCCACAGATTTGATATCTACCATACACTGTTTGCCTCCAAGTTACGTACTACTACTATAGTGCCTACGCGTAAAATGCTAGTTTGTTTCGATCGCGTAAGGATCTTTGTGCGGGTAAGGCTCCCTGGTTCCGCGGAAACCAAATCTTACCGCGGCAAAAAGAAAGTACGTAATAGTGGCTCTAACGACCCTTCTACAAATTGTCTATTGTTGTTTAATATGAATGTATTGAAAAATTAAGTATGAGATATGAGATGTGTTGTATGATTAATCGTGCTTGGTCTCAGAGCCTTCTGGATTATCCAACAAGTTTTCCAATTCGATAACTTCATTGGCGATTCTTTGGTATAGTTTGTTTTGTTTCAAACTTTCCTTAATCTTGAACTTCTTGATGTACCAGACCATAAATCTGTAGGAGACCCAGATCAAAGCTAAGGACATCAAGATCACAGCAGTGTGTCTAACAGCATCCTTATTAGAGCCTGGTTCGATTGTTCTGACGTAAATGACAATGTTTGTGGCCAACAAGAAGTCTATAGCAGCGACAACAACAGTAACGATTGAAGCAATAAGTAATTTTAACGACACACTACTCTTCTTTTGCTTGTAGTAGGCGAAAGGTGGACCGAAAAGTCTTTCTTCCTCAGTTCTGATTTGAACACGGTTTTGTAAATCTGATGAGCTGGATGCCATTTTGCTGTGGATGTTTAGAGAGAAAAGCTGCAAGCAAGTGGTTGGTGATATCCTGTATAGAGTTATCAGTTCAATCTGTACATCTGCAATAATTTTTTTTAATATTTTACACCCGATGGTGTTCGGATGTTAGTTTGAGGTCGCTGTTACACGTATACCTATGCAACGCTACATTTTGAGATGCTAATCGTGACCCATTTTCATTAACTAGACTGAGTTGTATATTTATATAGGAAGCAGAGGTTGAAGCGCTTCAAGGAGAAACGAATGTGTTGCTCTGGCTGAAGTCCAAAATTTCAATGAAACTTTGAGAATTCTTCTCAACAGCAACAACACATTTTGAGTGGTTAAACTTGGCGGACCAAATTTGACCACAGTCAGGTAGAAGGTTAGACCTTATCAATTTACCTTTTTGTCTCAAGTCATACACATTAAATTGTCCCTCACTTCCACTTACCAACAAGTTTGGAGAGGAATCAAATGTTGTAATAGCAGCATGATGATCATGATGAAGTGTAAATTCATTCTTGTAATGGTTTGGGTTCCAGCCTCTTAGTGTACCATCCGCAGCGGCACTAACCAAGTAATTCGAGGAAAGACCTAATAACCCAACCAATGATGTATGGCTTGACAACTGAGCCATGCACACACCGGTACTTAGATCCCAGATTTTGATGGTAGAGTCCATCGATGCTGAAACACATCTATTTCTTTCAAGATCCAAGAGGGTTGAGTAAATTCTATCTGTATGGCCCTTCAAGACATATTTGCACTTCTTCTCCTTCAAGTCCCAGACTCGAACAGTATGATCATAGGATCCTGAAACAATCAAATTGCCGTGACCAGTGACAGCTCTAACAGAAGCTGTATGTCCTCTCAACACGCAGACAAAGTATGGGTTAACAAGATCATTCTCTGAGTAGCCTTCACCTTGGTCATCTTCTGCTGGTAATTTCCAAACATGTAGCGTGCTGTCTCTTGACCCTGTCACAATAAGACGTTCACCAGTTTCCTCATCGGTCACTATTTCTAGACATCTGATAGTTGATGTATGCCCTTTGAAGACATGTGTACATTTTCCTGTTTTTAAATTCCACACTCTAACAGTTCTATCAGTGGAACCACTAACAATTTGATTTCCAACATATTTGAGAGCCCACACACCACCTTCATGGCCTTGTAGGATTTTGATTAGCTTGCCTGTATTTGGATCGTAGATGTTTACCATATTGTCATCAGCACCTGTGATGATTTTTTCATCATCAAATTGTAAACAAGTCACAACATTGGCACCATGACCTTCCACACTGATTCTCTTTGGTTCAAAAGTAGGATCTGTCCAGTTTTGGTATAGTTTGAATCTCTTTATGTATAGATTTTGAAAGTAGGAAGATGGTTTGTGTGTGCTTCCTCTCGATATTTCAAGTTCTTCATTATCAATAAAATTGTCTTTCAAAAGCAGATTTTTCCAATAATCCGCAGTGATAAGTTTGTTCCAAGACTTTGAAACTAGTAGAATGTTATTCAGAGACTTGTAGTCCAAATACTTCAATACCTTTTGAGAGATCTCGATAGGTAGATTTGAGACAATGTCACGCTTCAAGCCTTCATCTAAGGAGTTTCTGAAATCACTCAAAGCGCTTCTGTCACATCTGCTCATCAATTTGAAAATGAGACTATTGATAGTCTTTTGTGTCAAGGCAGAAGATGCAAATTGGTCAATATAGTCCACAACATCGGATGAACTTGTTAGCAGTTGTTTGGGTACCGGCATCAATGAATCGTCGTAGTCCATTTGTGGTGGAGATGCCGATGGAGATGGTAATGGTAGTTCACTATTTTCGTACTCTTTGATCCCATTTGTGACAACCTCCGAATTAGTTTCATTTTCCGAGATCGACAATAAATCATCTTCATCAGGTGTTATTCCAGTAGCATTCGACAGTATTGCTTCAGAGTCTTTTGGTAACTCAGGTATAGTGTTTGAGTTGAATGGATCGTCTTCCTCTTCATCTTTCAGAATCAGACGACGTTTGATGTCATTGTTGTACTTAACAACCAGGGGTGATTCTTCGGCGCTTCTTTTCTTAGGCTTTTGTAAACTAGACGACAAAGATAAAAGATCCTTGAGGCCAGAGCCAGTGTCCAATAAGTAGGTATCATCTTCGTTCATATTACAACAATATGGCATCTTTGCACCTTTCAAAGGCTGCAGTGGTGGGCTTTGATTGGTCATGGTTCAAATATTCAGAATAGCAAGTATTGATATGAACTCGTGAGTGTGTATCTTGATATGGATCGTAGTACCCAAATAGCACTTCTCAAACCACACAAGTAACGATGAAGCGGTCAGTAGTATCTGAACTGGCTCTAAAATTCTATTATCCCTGTTAAAATCACACAATGACACTTGTCTCGACTGCGTATCTAGTGTTCTAGTTGACGAAACAAAGGGCGGCAAGCAGGGCAGGATAGCGAGGAACCGAACTGATAAGTGAGTGTACAAACTTCCAAGGCGGCTTATCTTGGTGGGTCTGTTGTGGTTCTGTTTTGGTGTTGTGTTTCAAAGTTTTGCGTTGCAAAAATGCTTTGTTTTGTTGAGGGAATTCGTGATTTTTAGGTGAGTTAAAAATGTACACCAACCAGAAGCTCCAGAATTAGCAGAGGTTGTACTTCAGACTGTGATTATGGTACTTTTTGTGTGAAATTCTGTATAGCCAGTCGTGTAAGATAGCAGATCTGAGATAGTGTTAGGGAATCTTGCAATCTACGTGATGTTCTACTTTCTACGATTCGACTACCAAGGTTTCACTTACTGACGCAAAAATGATATGACAGTATGCAGCGAAGGCCCAAGTCAAACTACCACCGACTAAGTATTGTTGTTAGAGGTGGATCTCTTACTTGATCTTAATAGATATCGAGGTGTCTTCCCATACACGCCATCTCCTTACCGGCTCATACTCTCGATACCCCAAAAGTTTATCGTTTTCCAATAGAAATTGTATATTGTTCTGTATGTAATTTAGACCATCGCGAATACGCGGAACCTCGGGAAAACGTTTTGCTGTAGATTTTTAAGGTACTACGAGATTTGAAAATTGAATCAGTTTATAACGTTATCTGGACCCAAAGTGATCACACCAAAGGTTGAACTATTGCCATGAATTTTCTAAGAAGAACATTCACCACTTGTCGCCCACTCAGATCTGCACTTTATGATGGTACCGCCTCTTCAATTGGTCTCAACGAATTGAACCAAGGATTGTTGGACAGAAACATACCTACTGTCAAACTAGCTTATGACTTGATTAATGATAAGACGGACTCTTTGAAGCAAGGATCAGCTCCAATATTGATCTTGCACGGTGTCTTTGGATCTAAATCAAACAATAGAACTATTGCTAAACAGCTTAATGAAAAACTTGGAAGAGACGTCTATACACTTGATTTGAGAAACCATGGTGATTCTCCCCACAACAAAAGACACGATTATCCAGCATTAGCTGCCGATGTTGAGAGATTCATCGAGGATCATGACTTGCCTAAGCCTATCATCATTGGTCACTCCATGGGTGCGAAAGCTGCCATGGCTTTAAGTTTGAGAAGAGGTGATTTATTGGAGATCTTGGTCAGTGTTGATAACTCCCCAGTCAATTTACAACCATCCTCACTCTTCCCAAAATATGTTTCCATTCTTGAAAGAATAGTACAAGATAAAAGCTTGAAAACATCTAAAGATGCTGACCAGTATTTCGCAAAATTTGAAAAAGATCAAGTTATTAGACAATTTTTATTACAAAACATTAGAAAAAACAAAGAGACCGGAACACTTCAAAGCAGAATACCATTGGACATTATGAAAGATGCGTTGGTCAAGGGAAACGTTGCAGCCTGGGAATATGACTCCACATTCACTAGATGGTTAGGTCCTGCTTTGTTCATTAGAGGTACCGTTTCCAAATATGTTCCAGACGAATATCTCCCAGAAATTGGTAAGTTCTTCCCAAATTTTGAAGTTAGAGACATCGAGTGCGGTCATTGGGTCATGGCTGAAAAGCCTAAAGAGACATTGGAAATATTAGTCGACTATATTGAAAGAAATGAAGAGATCTAAGCTTCCACATATATGACACGACACCCCTTATAAATATTCAATATCATTGTTAATTACATGCACATTTTCTATCTAGCATATCGTAGGTGATACGAGTCCTTACGAAATCGTGTATTTCACTGGCATAGATCTTGTATCTGATCCGACCAGTATCAGTTTGCTCGAGTTTGGAATACTCTAGCCAGTTATGGTATGGATTAGGGTATACTCCTGGGTCCCATGACCTGTCAGGACATATAGGTATGAGAACCTTTACAATTACGAAAACTGTTATACTACGACCAACACGTACCCTAATGACAAAGCCAAGCTCGAGCACGTAAATTATGAGAAATTTCAGGGGCCCTCCTGGCTCATTTCGCTTACAGATTCAAGATTCTTCATGCTAATAATGCGGGCGACGGATTAGGTATTAACAACTCCTTAAAAGGCTGGAAGAGTTGTGTATGTCGTAATTATTATCCTGTCGAAACGGCCGAGCTTCGGAAAGCTTAATTGCTGAAGAAACAGATTTTATGAGGTGAACACTGAGTTGACTCGTTATTAGAAAATTGAGATGTACGGTGAACTTTAAGTAAGCTTTACAAATGAGACATATGCACAGCTGAATAGAAAACCCACCGTTGATCATATATGAGGCAGGCCGCAGCAGCATATGTTCACGGGTTAGGAGAAGCCTGTGTTACAGTGGCACTCTGGTATTGAGCGAGTCAGGGGACTTGTTATCCTGTTTTCTTTAATCCTCGATCTTCAAAAGTCTGCAATATCGTGACATGTTTAATTGTTGTTAGACTCCGATTATATGTATAACGAAAGCTGTAAAAGGGAACCCTGAAAACTCTAACTATATAGATGGGTTGACAGACAGACGCCTTTTACGGGTATAATGCGACCCACAATCTTTATAGAGCTTACGAAACTATCACATACGCGCAGAGAGAATTTCACAAGTTCAATAGAGTCTTGAGAGATGAAAACTTGTTGGAACTCTGATGTGATAACGTATAACTTACATCACTCGGTGACGGAAGAGTTTAAGGCTTACGTAGTGAGTACCACAGTAGCACTCCTACGGAGTACCACTCAGCCTTTATCCTTGTTAATTCTAAACACTTACTGGACCATAGGTTTGCTTTCACTGAACTTGAGTCATGATAGGATGTTGATCTATCAATACTAGATCACTTGATTTCCAAAGTATCTATCTACTATCTAGGACCCAATCATTTAGCTCCCGAGGACCGTCGGTGCAGAATTTAGACTTCCAGCGTACGTTAAAATTTTCCACGTTTACAAAAGAAGTTCCTGTATAGAGACGCATGCTCTTTACGAAGCGCATCGCCAGTTCTAAAAAGTCAAACAAACAATTCCATAGTCAACCCACTTCGATTATTTCTGATCAGCTTTGAACCCTGTACTGTAACGAATGTTCAGATGAGATACTGTTCGTATACAAATCTCCTCTCTACTATCATGTACTACCAATTCAGACTTCAAGTTGCTTGCTTTAGTTTGGCTGTGGCGTTCATTAAAACTTTCATCTTGAGAGTAAGTTCGACTCTATTGGTACCTGCCATCGCTCCTACGCCTGATGCCTACTCAGTGCTCACTCTCTAACGTGCAAGCCCTGCTCCGGTTTCATTGATTGGTATTTAGGTAGCCAGGCCCAGGCTCCACCTACGCCCTGCCCAGCACTGCCCACCTAGCCTACGCTTTGAAAGGGAGAAAGCCCAGCCCAGGCCTCATTTTCATATGCAACGAGATTATGCATAATGCACCCATTTGTCCTCCTCTTGCATGGGCGATGTAGCAAAATGCACACAGTAATTACGGAGACGTCCAGGATTCAGATTCGTTGAACTTTCCCAAATTAATCACAAGTTCCTTCGATTTGGATTTGGATAACTTCAGCGTCCAAGTACCAAGTGATGGAGGGGTCCAAGCATCAAACATACTCCTCAAAACACTGTCCCGATAGCTATAATATCAACATCCTGTAAAGCACCTTTTGAATGCAATAACCATGAGAGACATCGAAAGATAGTAATCACAGTACATGTCTTTACAATTAGGAACGGGTGTTCGTTTAGGTCTTAGAAAACCCACACATAATAAAAACACGCATAACGGGACACATGCCATCTAGCGCTTAATCCATCAACATAGATTTATTTTATAGCTTTGAGACAGATCCCCGGTCAGCCTAGGAATTGTAAAACTGTCTGAAGGGCTCTAGTGTCTATAATTTTCCTTCACTTTTACTTCATGGATGGCAAGATTACAACTGAAGCCGCCTAAAGCTTTATATGTTCGTATTGGACGAAAGAGCTGGGTCGCTCCCCTTTGGGATCAGATCTTTTATGGAATCGATTGGTATACTTTGCTACGCTAGTCTTTGTAAATAGGTTTGTAATCTATTAGTTTCCGCTTCGAGTGCATCAAAGACCAAAGTGCACATGTGAACCGATTTGGGAAGATTTTAAGACTTAAGTAGTAAGTACACAGCTTTCGTTTGATACGAAGGATAGGGCATGCTGTATATACGACAAACTTGCTCAACCTCTTTTGAGGGAAAGTAGCATTACATTCAAAGGAATGAGAATCAACTTAGTATGAATTTTAATCCGAAGCTGGATCTTGAAAAGTTGGAGCAGTTGAAAGTTAGAACTTAAAACTGCTTCCTGAATAGTGGAGGCTTTTCTCTGTTGTCCGCATCCCGCTTTGTCCACCGTGTTATCGTGTACGGAGACGTTATGCGACTGTATGCGTAAAATCAAGAGAAATCCTATCTCACTCTCGAGCTGTTTGTACTTCGTATGTCCTCATTGCCTATTGCTCAACCTCGAGCTCTGGTAAAGGTTGTTACAGAGCGTTGTTACACGGAGTCTGCGAATGCTGTAAGACTGTAGGCCCCAATGTCCATAGAAGTTATAACTTCCATATGCGTATAAGTTGTTTTTCAGCTTCTCTTCTCCGTGATACATGTATTCAAATTTCTTTTTAGATATGGGACGTATATATGTACTACATGTCTATCCCCACTAATTGATTGTATAGCCGTACGATCTATTAACAAGAGAAATTGTGAGGTAACAGGTATATCATCTGACTATTGAGCGATGTGAATGCAATTATGAGACTTTAGATGTGTTTGAATCGATGCTTGTAAGTTATGAGGATTCCTGATTTTCCAGAGGGACAACAATGTAAGTTGCATTTGACGGAAAAACCTCAACTTAGATAACCCCAGAAAAACCTTGTTTTTTCAAACTTTCAAGGCAACCAACTCGTCGTATATTTATTTAAACGTGTTGATCTTATCAAAGGCTTGAAAGTGCTTAGGATACACACAGGAATACACCCTCAATCTACAGCAGAGTGGCGAGACAACTCATCATCTGAAGTATTGATTGCGTTCAGGAACGCGTCGTATGCCCTTCCATGATTTGTGAGATTTGAGCAAAATAAAACTGTGAAACTTCATTCGTACGATATCCTTTGTCGCTTAGGTACAGGAAGTGGGGTTCATTATAATCCTACAAGTGCTGGTAATGAAGATATACGTACTGCATACCTTCAGTACTTCAATCTACATCCAACCTTCAGCGAGTCATAATTACTTGCTAGACGAGTGTATACATGGTCAATTCTCAAAGGGTCTAGTTAGTTATGCTACCAGATTGGCTCATGAGCGTCGCCTAACTGAATTATAAAACAAATATTCACTGCAGATTACCATGTGGGCACTCAGGTAAATCCGTTGCACCTTCAGGTGAACTTCTTATGTTGTTAGCTTCAGTGATCAGAACTTATGTAGTTACTAGTACATGGATCATGATCGAAATGAAACCAGGCTCTATACCATTACTCTATCATCACCTTCAAACCAACAACAAAGTTCAATGACAACCATATGAGATATCGATAAAGAGAGTGACCAATGACCATCTTTCTGAGGCAGCGCAATTGCTCACAATTATTAGCGAGGTGTCATTTGACGTTGATAATTATCACAGATCCTGATCGGTGTCCCACACGAAAAACAACGTACATACGCAACTAAGCTTTCAAAACCCGTTAGTACATCTAAAAATTAATTGTATGGTTGGTACCTTCGAACTTGATCTCCACAGTCATTCTCATATAGGCGCAAGCTGTGATATACATAACAGTTTATGATCATGGGGGAATTAACTGAAGATCTATGTGTTGTAACTTGTGGACCCTCGAGTGAGACACTTCGGCAATGAGGATATACCCAACTGTTGAGTTGTGAACGTGGGAGCAATTCTAAGTATTTCTTCTCGTCCCAGCTAGGTCTTTCCGTCGAAGGGGACTGGGCCC
>JAJLXP010000071.1:0-80873 GCA_030674255.1 Hansenula queroliae | reverse complement strand
TGCGGAAGTACCCGGGAGAGACTAAAGGTTGATGAAAACAGCTGAAAGTCGGTGACGAAGTCATATAACCCCCGGAAGAGCCGGATGGGAGACAGGTATCGCTGCTGGTGCTGAAGTAAGAGATCATATAACTCTTCCGATTGATGACAATGATAAATAACTACTAGTAATAAACATTATATCTATAAAAAAAAAAAAATTCATGATACTACGATTTGATGATATATGATATATAGTATTTGAGTAATTGTGCGTGTATTGATGAGTTTACAGACTTCCAAATACTTCTAACTAAGAATTGAGATCCTCTGAGTAATGGAACTAATTAGTTAAATCAATGGATTTTTGGTTTGTTGCAGTGCTTGATATTGTCTACAATTTATTCCAGAAATAGCCCACTCAGATTGATCACTCAGATAAAGGTATGATATACGTGCACAAAGCTTTACAAAGACACGTGTGGACTTAACAAAGTATTGTACTTCCAGGAAACGGATTGATAACTTGCATGAAATTTCCCTTCTCTATTTCACTGTAAACAGTTGGAAGTTACGGAGGCTGTTGAACTTGAACTTTCTACAGCAGTCAAACGAACAATGAACTATTAGAGCAAGGTGTTGGAGAGCCAAGCCAATGAAGATCTCTTGATTCACATATGTGTACATATATCTCTTACCTTTAAGGCTTAAGCTTTTAAATGGTTATTTTGGAAGTCAGCTAATTTTTAAGCTTGACGAATATGATAGTACAATACCATAGAATATAGCATAGTAGCAACTGTAAGCTCAAGTACAATTCAATGATCTGTGCGGATCTTGTGGCTTAATCTGCGTCAAATGAGCTTGATGCCTGACTCCAAAGATCTTGAGTTTCGTGTATCTATACTATTTCCGGATCCGGTCGCTTATACGTTTTATTGCCGAAAATACCGGTCGTAATTAATTGTAGGTAAGTATTTTACGATTCAACTTCATACATAGATCGAGTTAAAATCAAGATACTGAATAAATTTAGAAATTTGCAGACAGAGTAAAGTATGATACGCCTTGAAGGGCTATGCTTCAAGCATACAGATGATAGGAGACACCTTCTTCAGATCTCATGAACCGAATTCAGAGGTGAATGCTCATTGCTCTCGTCGAGAGTTGAAGAGAAGTCTTACAACCTACCTCAATTTGAATATTAATTGCGTGGCTTACGACAAGCTACGAGCATGGAACCTTTGCTTCAACCACCAAATTCGCAAGAGCTACAACTTACACGGAACTTGAAAATTGAAATGACTTAAAATTAATTGGTGAATAATATCTCGGTACATTAACCCTTTATTTTATACATAACATCTGCGTCTAAAGAGCTAAATTACCACGTTGAGTATCGAGCCTCACTGTTGACTATGCCCTCACCTACCTTTATAAAGGGACAAGACCCCCCAGCATCTAAATCTCTTGTCTTGTTTACTGAGGTCAAGCTACAAGACTTCATTCAGCTAGTGATTACTGCTGCTGCTGTCGCTTATTATACATCATGAAGCTTTCTAGTGTCATTGCGTTGGCAACTATCACAACCACTGCGTTTGCAAAGAATGTTGCCGGTGTGCAAGGTTTTGGTTTCCGAGTGTCTAGAGGTGATGACTATGAAACTTCACATAGAGACAAAACCCCAAGGTTGGTAAAGAGAGCTACTGCCGATGGTACTGTTGAAGCTGTCTTGGAAAACCATAGCATCTTCTACTCTGTTGACGTCCAAATTGGTGACAACTCACAGAATCTAACAGTGCAGGTTGATACAGGTTCATCAGACTTGTGGGTAATGGGCTCAAACAACCCATTTTGTTCATCATCGTCTTCGTCATCCTCAAGCCAAAGATTCAGACAACTTTATGAAGCCAATGTTGACGATGCGCTACTTGGCCATCATCGTCCTGAGGTCAACGTGGACAAGGCCATCACTGATACTGACGAAAGGGCTACAGCTACCGTTTCAGAGGTAGCAAAACAATTAAGCGTTGATCCTGCAAAGGCCACAATCAACTGTAACCTTTATGGAACTTTTGATACTTCATCTTCTTCTACTTTCAAGTCAAACAAAACCGTATTCGGTATCCTTTATGGTGATCACTCTTTCGCTGTGGGTCTGTGGGGCCAGGACGATGTTACTGTTGGTGGGATCACAGCTAAAAGTTTATCATTTGCCGTTGCGAATGAAACAAATTCCTCTACTAGTGTGCTTGGTATTGGATTGAAAGGTTTGGAAACTACTTATTCTGGGTTGTTAAGTACTGCTAACAGCAGTTATCAATATGCCAATTTCCCTGCTAAATTGGTTGAAGATGGTTTGATCCATAAGAATGTTTATTCTTTGTACTTGGACTCAAGTAGTGCAACCAGTGGTACCCTTTTGTTTGGTGGTGTTGACCATGGTAAATACACTGGTACACTAATGACTGTTCCATTGGTTAACACATTAGCTTCAAAAGGTAGCAAGGAAATCATCAAGTTGGAAGTTACATTGTCAGGGATTGGTACCAAGATTGGCTCCACTGAGAATACATTGTCCAGTGTCAAATATCCTGCCTTGTTAGACTCTGGTACCACCTTAACATATATGCCCTTCACATTGGTCAACAGTATTGCAACTGCATTGAATGCTCAATACTCATACTCATCAGGTTATTTCATCACCAAGTGTTTTTCTCGTTCTGATGGTTATATTGTGTACGATTTCCAAGGCAAGCTGATCCAAGTCCCATTGTCCGATATTGTGTTGCCAACAGATTCTAATAACGAATGTGTCTTGGGTATCATGAGTTCTGGAAATGGTAACCACATTATTCTTGGTGACTCTTTCTTACGTTCAGCGTATGTTGTTTACGATTTGGACGACTTGGAAGTCTCATTGGCCCAAGTCAATTACAACGGTGCTGAGAACATTGAAGCCATTATAAGCACTGTGCCATCAGCTAGTCGTGCTGCTGCATATAGTTCGACCTGGTCCACCCAAGAAAGTACAACAATATCAGATAATATCTTCACCAATACTGATGGTAACAGTGCTGCCACCAATGCTGCTGCCACTACTACACTTGCCTCTCACTCCAACACTTCAGCCGGAGGAGCTGGTACCACTGCAGCAGCTGCCACGAAAACAAGCTCTTCAGCTTCTTCTACATCCACATCCTCATCTTCTAATGCCAAATCGAGTGCCAGCTCTGTGCGCATGTCCCTATGGACCGTTGTTGCCATGACTCTATTCGTTGTCTCTACCTTGGTCTTTTTGTGAATTATCTCATAAAGCTCTATATATATAACATGTTATACATATTCTTTTTTGATTCAACTATTCGAATATCATGTAAAGTATCCTGTAAATGAGCCCTCAAGTCCTTGGATCTGGAGCAGATTGGCACCCTTTGATAGCTTTAAGAGGTTAAAGAGACCTCTCCATAGTTAAGAGACGATTCGGTAAGGACACAGAAGAGGTATTATAGACACAGGTAATGATGGCAGAAGACTTCCAGCTTCAGGATCATTTTGGTAGTGTACTGGTACGTCAAGTAAGTTTACGATAGATTTGAGTAGATATTGAACTTTATTCCCAAATGTATACAAATATGGCTAAATTATGAGTTCATATATGCATGGAATCTGAAATTTTTTAGGATTCTAGGAGTATAGTACATTCAATCTCCATGAATAAATGTAAAGGTATTCCAAAAATAGCCTCCTCAGATTGATCACTCAAGTAAAAGATAAACTACAGCACAATGTAGATACTAGAAAGACATGAATTGTATATCATGAAATGGATTGATAACTTGCATGAAATTTCTTTCTTCTTTCTTACTGTAAACAGTTGAGGATGTGTTCGAATTTGACATTTTTGCAGCTGTCAAATGACAATGAACTGTCGCAGCAATGAGTTGGTAAGCCAAACTTTTGAAGAGCTTATAAGCTATAATTCTGAGTATATCTGCCTTAATTTTTAACGCTGGCTATTTAGCTAGGTATTTATAAGCTTTGAGAACATAACACTACAATACTGTATCATAGAACCACATACGTAGCAACTGTATTGATTGACCTGTATGAATCTAGTGGCATAATCTGCTTTGAATGAGCCTGAGCTTGATATCTGACTCCCAAGATCTTGAGTTCCATGTATCGATACTGTTTCCGGATCCGGATGCTATTTAATATTTTAGCTTTGTAGATGTAATAATTCTTCACAATCCACATTTCGAATTTCATAGTATAGTTCGGGTTGAAAACGAACAGTAGTTTCAACTGTGTAATACTAATCTCAACAACATGCTGGAAGCTGGATACTTTAAAAGTTACACATAGGATACACCTTTCTTAAAAGTTCATGATACAATGCTCATTGCTCGACTTGGAGAGAAGTCTTTCAACCTATCACAATTTGTGGACTAATTGTATGATGATCCACGACTAATTACAATGTGAAAATAAGACCCTTTGATTCAAATTTCAATTACCAGATGTTACAAGGCATATGAGATACAGCGTACAATTCACTTACAGTACTTGGGATCTTGAAACGACCTTTTAACTATCAGTACGATAACGAGATTTATTCTAAATATAACATCTGCGTCTAGAGAGCCAGTATACCCAGTATACCACATTGATGAATGAAATCCACTGTCTGTTACATCTCCAATTACTATATAAAGGGACAAGATTCCCAGAATCCACTGTCTTTATTACTGAGACCAATCCATAAGCGTGATATCATTCAGCTAGAGATTACTGCTGCTGCCGTCGCTTACTATACATCATGAAGCTTTCCTGTGTCATTGTACTGACAACTATCGCAACTACTGCGTTTGCAAAGAACATTGCCGGTGTGCAAGGTTTTGGATTTCAAGTGTCTAGAGGTGATGATTATGCATCGTCACATAGGGACAATAACTTGAGATTGGTAAAGAGAGCTGCTGCTGATGGTACTGTTGAAACTGTCTTGGAGAATCATGACATGTTCTACTCTGTTGACGTGCAAATCGGTGACAGCTTGCAAAAAGTCACAGTCTTGATTGATACAGGCTCATCAGACTTGTGGGTCATGGGCACACACAATCCGTATTGTTCATCATCATCCTCATCCTCATCCTCATCAATCCAAAAAAGACAACTTTATGAGGCTCATGTTGATGATTCCTTCCTGGGTTATAATCGTCGTGAGACCATCACTGATACTGAACCAATGACAGCTACAACTACAGTCTCAGAGGTAGCAAAAGCTGTGAGTGTTGATCCAGCAGATGCCACAATCGATTGTAACAAGTATGGTACTTTTGATATTTCATCCTCTTCTACATTCAAGTCCAACCAAACTAGATTTGCAATCAGTTATGGTGATTATACTTACGCTGTGGGGTTATGGGGTCAGGACGATGTCACTGTTAGTGGTATCAAGGTTAAAGATCTTTCATTTGCCGTTGCTAATGAAACCAATACCACGTCTGGTGTGTTTGGTATTGGGTTGAAAGGATTGGAATCTACTGATGTTGCTTATTACACTACTGATAACAGAACCTACAAGTATTCCAACTTCCCTGCCAAACTAGTCGAAGATGGACTGATCCATAAGAATGTTTATTCTTTGTATTTGAGCTCAAGCAGTGCAAGCAGCGGTACCATTCTGTTTGGTGGTGTTGACCATGGTAAATATTCTGGTACCTTAATGACTGTCCCTTTGGTAGCTTCGAATGATAGCAAAGAAATCACAGCATTGACAGTCACATTATCAGGAATTGGTACTAAGATTGGTTCCACTGAGCAAACCTTGTCCAATACTGAATATCTTGCCTTATTAGATTCTGGTACCACTTTAACGAATATGCCATCCACATTGGTTGACAGTATTGCAACCGCATTAAACGCTAATTACTCAAGTTCAACTGGCTACTACTATACCAAGTGTTATTCTAGTTCTGATGGTTATCTTGTCTACAACTTCCAAGGCAAGTTGATCCAAGTCCCATTGTCCGATATGGTTGTGCATACAGACATTGAGAACCAATGTGTCCTGGGTATCTTGAGCTCTGGAGATGATAATGAAATCATTTTGGGTGATAACTTCTTACGTTCAGCTTATGTTGTTTACGACTTGGACGACTTGGAAATCTCTTTGGCCCAACTCAACTACAATGGTACTGAAAACGTTGAAGCCATTACAAGCACTGTGCCCTCTGCTAGTCGTGCTGGTGATTACAGCTCGTCTTGGTCGACTCAAGAAAGTGCTACAGAAACAGGTAATATCTTCACTAATACTGATGGTAACAATGCTACCGTCAGTTCTGCTACAAGTGTTGGCATCACTACACTTGCCGTACAATCCAACACCTCAACTGGAAGACCTAGTACCATTGTACTTACAGGTGCCGCAAGAACAAACTCTTCAACTACGTCTACATCTCCATCTTCATCGTCCAACATCAACTCGAGTGCAGGCTCTGTGCGCATGTCACTATGGACCGTGGTTTCCATGGCTCTGTTTGTTGTCTCTGCCTTGATTCAGTTGTGATTCTCTCTATATGCAGCTCTTTATATACTAGATTATATATATTTTATTACTTTGAACTATTCAGTCATCGTATAACTTTGAAGTATTGTAGGGAAACCCTTTACCGTGTACTTTGTGAACGATCACACATAAATATCGATCTGAACCTCTTTAATAGCATACTCTTTTGGTTATTATAGCCTGCAATATACTGTTTTAAGCTGCCCTGCACAATACACTATAAATTTAAATTAATTGCATGATTTACAGCAAACTCTCGAGGCAAGAAAACCCTTGCTTCAACCATTAAATAACACACATTTATACAAGGCTCAGGCTCCAGACTCCAGTTCCCTAGGATTTCATTCGCTGAATAATACATCTTGGTACCTGCTAAGCTAAGCCTTGATTTCATTTCACACATAAACATTCGCGTCTGAAAAATTGAAGAAAGTTCCACCGGGCAATGAGATCACTGTTTGCTATTTTATTCAGCTTATAAAAGAATTGGATATCTGGTATTCTTAAAGCGTGTCAGCTGCTTAGATCACATATATAGAACTGATACTAGAAAGCATAGAAATCGGTGGTTTCAACGCGTGTTTTTTTTGCATTCCAAACTGGTACATTCCTATAGAGTAAAGACATAAACTCATCAAAGCTATTGATCTCTGCTATTATTCCACATTAAACACATAGACAAACCCATATCATGAAGCTCTCCAGTGCCATTACTCTGGCAACCATCACAACTAGCGCGTTTGCTAAGAACATTGCCGGTGTTCAAGGCTTTGATTTCCAGGTGTCTAGAGGTGATGACTATGCGTCTTCGCATAAAGACAACCGTTTAAGACTAGTGAAGAGAGTCTCTGTTGACGGTACGATTGAAACCGTGTTGGAGAATCAGAGCAGTTTCTACTCTGTTGACTTGCAGATTGGTGACCACTCAGAGAATGTCACAGTGTTGATCGATACAGGGTCTTCAGACTTGTGGGTCACAGGCTCGAACAATCCATACTGTGCTAGTTCGTCGTCGTCTTCATCATCATCAAGCCAAAGATTCAGACAAATCAAAGAGGTCAAAGTCGACAATGCATTATTGGGCCATCGTCGCCCTGTGATTGATTGGGAATCATTACAAGAGAAGCAAGACAAGGCCTTCACTGGTACTGGTCAAATGACTACAGCTACAGCTACAGGCCTGGCGACACAGACAACTGTTGACTCTTCAGAAGCCACAATCGATTGTAACCTATATGGTACTTTTGATACTTCATCTTCATCTACTTTCAAGTCAAACAATACCCAATTCTATATCGTTTATGGTGATGCCTCTTACGCCCTAGGTACATGGGGTTATGATGATATCACTGTGGGTGGTATCAAAGCCAGCAGCTTATCGTTTGCTGTTGCCAATGAAACCAATTCCACAGTTGGTGTTTTTGGTATTGGGTTGAAAGGTTTGGAAACCACCTATTCTGGTTCTTTCAGCTCGGGGAACCGTTACAAATATGCCAACTTCCCTGCTAAATTGGTCGAAGATGGGTTGATCCACAAGAATGTTTACTCGTTGTATTTGGACTCGAGTAGTGCAAGCAGTGGTACTATTTTGTTTGGTGGTGTTGATCACGGTAAATACAATGGTACGTTGTTGACCGTTCCATTGATTAACACTTTATCATCAAGAGGCTATAACGAGGTTATCAAGTTGGAAATCACACTCTCGGGGATTGGTACCAAGATTGGCTCAACTGAAAACACTTTGACCGTTACCAAATATCCTGCCTTGTTGGACTCTGGTACCACATTGACCTATATGCCATCTTCATTGATCAGAGGCATCGCAAGTGCCCTGGGTGCCGAATACTCAAGTTCAACTGGGTATTATATTACCAAATGTTATTCTCGTACTGAAGGTTATCTTGTCTACAACTTTCAAGGTAAATTGATTCAGGTCCCATTATACGACATTGTCTTGCAAACAAACTCCAGGACTCAATGTGTCTTGGGTCTTTTCAGCTCTGGAAGTGACCAAATCATTCTTGGTGACTCTTTCCTACGTTCCGCTTATGTCGTTTACGATTTGGACAACTTGGAGATTTCATTAGCACAAGCAAACTATAACGGTGCAAAGAACATCGAGGTCATCACAAGCTCTGTCCCATCTGCTACTCGTGCAGCTGCTTACAGCTCTACTTGGTCCACTCAACAAAGTGCTACCTCGTCAGGTAACATCTTTACCAACTCTGATGGTAACAATGCTGCTGCCACTGTTGCTGGATCCAACTCCAACTCTACCAGTACAAGAACATCCACTGGTGGTAACACAGCTACCAGATCCACCTCAGCTGGTAGAACCTCATCTTCCTCTTCTTCATCTTCTAACAACAGATCAAGCAATGCTCACACTGTGCGCATGTCGCAATGGACCGTCGTCCCACTGACTGTGCTTGTCGTCTCTGCCTTGGTTTGTATGTGATTTTCTAGACTTTATATATATAAAAATTCCACATTTGTCCTTGTTCTTTGTTTAATTCATAGTATTGTAAAATAATTGGGAAATTACTGGCACTTTATACTGATTACGTAATAGCCCAGTAGGCAATATATTCAAAATTCAAAGGTGATAATAAACAAACAACAACAATGAGAATAATAACATCATCAACATCAACAGCAAACAACGATCAAAGCTAGAAGGAAATGACGCTGGTATTTGTTACGAGGTCCAGCAACTACTCGCTCAGGCTCACAAAGAGAGTGCTCACAGACGCCAATGTGCTCAATTCGCTAAGAAAGAACTCCACCCGCAACTTCAACACAACAGCCACAACGTTGTTGAAAGCGCTTCAATCCACCAAGAAGCTGCACAAGAAGAAGTCGTTCAAAGACTGGAACATCGCGCTAGCCTCAGGCGTGCTATTCGTTGCATCATACATCTCGCTTTCCAGCCATTATCTAAGTGATTCCGGGGATGCTTTTAGATCATTCTCCACAACAAAGTCAAACACAAATTCCAACAATTCGAATAAGCAAAGTATTTTCCTATTGAACGAGGATGAGATCACGAAAAGATTGAGAAACTTGGAAGAGAGTTACTTTGTCAATAGAGGGAAAGGTGTTGTTCGTTATGATATCTCACAATTACCAAGTAATAACCCAATAGAGGATGATCGTTCAGAAAGTGTTATCACGGTGCCAACTAGCGAAAACGAAAATGCTGATTTCTATTTCTGGGGGATTTATGATGGTCATTCGGGTTATCATACCAGTTTGAAGTTGAGAGATGATTTGATTAACTATGTTGTCAATGAACTAGGTGCTATTTATAAGCCAGATCCAGAGAATGAGAAAGTTAGAATCGCACCAAGTCAGGAAGCCATTGACTCTGCTATTAAGAATGGGTTCCTAAGCTTGGACCATGATATTGTGCAAAAAGCGTTACAAGCTTTGCTTGAAGACCCAAATAACAAGCAAAAGGCCATCAGTGCATTACCAGCGTCCTCGGGTGCCTGTGGGTTATTGACTTTTTACGATTCAAGTACACAAAACTTGAAAGTTGCAGTCACTGGTGATTCCCGTGCTTTGTTAGGTTCTTTAAATGAGGAAAACCAATGGACTGTCAAGAGCTTGAGTATTGATCAAACTGGTGATAATCCAGAAGAAGTTGATAGAATCAGAAAAGAACACCCAGATGAACCAAATGTGATTAGTAGAGGAAGAGTCTTGGGGTCTTTACAACCAACAAGGGCTTTTGGTGATTTCAGATACAAGTTGAAAGAAATTGCTGGGAAATCAATTGAATCATTACCAGAACATTTGAAAATCTATTTTAGAGCTCCACCACGTAATTTCTTGACACCACCATATGTCACTGCTGAACCTGAAATCACCACTACCAAGATTAGTCCATCTAAAAACGATTTCCTTGTGATTGGATCTGATGGTCTTTACGAATTGCTATCCAATGAAGAGATTGTTGGATTAGTTGTTAAATGGATGGAAAAGAACAAGATTACTCAAACTTCCACTGCCGCGTTAAACTCCAAGAGCTGGAAGTTGTTTGGCGGTGATGATGATAAGAAATTACCAAAAGTGGTTGACATTTCAGATGAGAGATACAAGGATACTCAAAGACCAGCATTTAGAAACCAAAAGAATGGGCAACAACATGAGTATTTGCTTGAAGATGAGAACGTCTCCACACATTTGATTCGTAACGCATTGAGTCTTGGTGGTAGTAAAGACTATGTCTCCACATTGGTTTCAATCCCATCACCAACTTCTAGAAAATATAGAGACGATTTGACCGTAACTGTTGTTTTCTTTGGTGAAGACGGTTCAGCTAAAGAGAACGGCACACTGGAGGTCAATTTGCCAGCCACAAAAGGTGGTAACGCCACTGAGGCCAAACCAAAGTTGTAATGAAAACATCTGATACACAGAACGTTCTTTAGAGCACAATTAATTGTAGAATTATCGATGAAATTGTATATTAATTAATACATCAGTATAGCCTTTATCAAGTACACCCGGACACCACTAAGAAAAGAGCCTGATTTTAAAGGAGAAGACTAGATAATCAGGTAATCAGCTGGAAGGCCAGTTGGCCATTTTGCTGGTAAAGATCAAGAGAGAAAGAGCAGCTGGAACAGCTTTAAGATCTAATTAATTCAAGAATGAGCAACAACAAGCCTGTGACTGCCGTGAAGCTGGTGCTTTTGGGGGAAGCCGCTGTGGGTAAATCCTCACTAGTGTTGAGATTTGTCAGTAATGACTTTCAAGAGAATAAAGGTATGTGAATGGAATCTTAGAGAGAATGAGAGGATGAATGATCACTAACTAGAGGTATAGAGCCAACTATTGGTGCTGCTTTCCTAACACAGAGATGCGCCATTGGCGACAAGACCATAAAGTTTGAAATATGGTGAGTATATCAAGAATGCGTCAAAAGTAGACAATGGAATTATACTAACAAGTTGGTGAATTAAGGGACACTGCTGGGCAAGAAAGATTCGCCTCATTGGCTCCAATGTACTACCGTAATGCACAGGCTGCATTAGTCGTGTACGATATCACCAAACCAGCATCGTTCATCAAGGCCCGTCATTGGGTTAAGGAACTACATGAACAAGCTGCCAAAGACATCATAATCGCACTAGTTGGTAACAAATACGATATAGTTGAGGAGAATGAAGAAGAGAACAGAAAAGTCGCCTACGAGGAAGGTAAGCAATTGGCTGAAGAGGAAGGTTTACTATTTTTCGAAACGTCTGCAAAGACCGCTTTTAATGTTAAAGAAGTGTTCTTGGGCATTGGTAATAAGATCCCAAGTCCTGAGGATGTAGCAAATAATGATGCTGGGAGAACTGATGGTAGCAGAGTTGATTTGAATGTGAACAGTGATTCTGCTGAATCTAATGGCTGTAATTGTTGATTTACATCCTCCTCTTTCCCCCACTGTTTTTGGGTTGTTTCCCTAATACATTTAATACAATTCATTTGTTGAAGTCATTGTGAGGTGTTCTTGGTACGATTTGTAGGGCTTTTCGTAGCGTGTTGATGTCGTGATATTTGTAGCTCAATCTTTCGGACGATAAATAACGAAAAAAGCTCGGGGATTACATACTAAAAGTTCTTTCAAATCACTTGGACTTCAATCATCAACGATGTCCTCAGCGGAGCTGGAGGAGTACAATGCTTTGACAAAGACACTGTGAGTAACATGGATGAGATCATAGAGAATTGACCACTTTAACTAACAAATGAGGACCACAGGAACTCATTTTATACGTATGAAGAATACGCAAGAAAAGAGCTATTAACACCTAGAAGATTGAAATGGAAGAGCTTATCAGCCAAAGAGCAGGAGTACTTACCATGGTTCCCTGAGTATATTCAAGCCCTTGAGCATTGTATTAAACTGAACGGTGAGTTCACAAGGGTTCTGGCTACGACGGTTGCTCCTGATTGGGGTGTTCCCTCTGATCCAACGCGATGGGCCAAGTCAAGCTATGCTGACTACGACAAGGTCAAATCAACACTGAAACAGATGACTAGAGAATGGTCAGATGACGGTTCAGAAGAAAGAAACGTCTCCTTCACTCGTATCTTGACTCATTTGGAATCCACATACCCAAATATTGTTGAACGTCAACATGTCAAGATCCTACTTCCAGGTGCAGGTTTGGGTCGTTTGAACTTTGAGCTCGTTAAAAGAGGATTCTGGTGTCAAGGAAATGAATTTTCCTATCATATGCTACTAGCTTCCAACTTCTTGCTGAATCACTCTTACACTGTTAATCACTATTCGATATACCCTGGGATCCACAGTTTTTCCAACCAACAAAGCAGAGCTCTACAAACAAGACCTATTTTCCTTCCTGATGTTCATAATCAAACGGAATTGGTACAGCTACAGACTAAATATCCAGAGATCCCAGTTGGTGAACTAATGTCCATCGCCTCCGGATCTTTCACAGATTTATACGGACCTGATGATTTGGCACTTTCTAATCATTATTCCAAGGATCAAACTGCAGTGGAGTTCAGAAGGGAAAATGAAAACCAATTTGACATTGTAATTACTCATTTCTTCCTTGATACATCGTCAAACATCATTGAATACTTGAAAACTTTACATTTCTGCTTAAAACCAGGTGCTACATGGATCAATTTCGGTCCCTTGTTATGGCATTTCGAGGAGGCTGATGATGTTTATGAAGCTCTCAGAAACGATGGAACAAAAGTGGTTACACCAGTGAAGGGTCTTGAACTGACTAGAGATGATCTAATCGAGCTTTCCAAAAATTGGTTTGAATTTGTCCATCGTGAAAGCGGTATTGAATCAGGCTACTGCTCAGACCAGAAAAGTTTAGGAGGATGGAAATACAAGTGTGAGTACTGGATTGCAAAGAATAAAGAATAGTATACATATATGCATTTTTTTTTTATACATAATCAAACAGAGAATATGATCTATTTATCTTTCAACTCTTGCTTCAACGATTCGTTTTCAGCAACAACTTTTTCAACCAGCTTGGTTAAAGCATCAATCTTATCATAGATTGGGAATAGTTGCCAGCCTGTACCGGCATCATTACCCTTTTCCACTGGCGGAGCAACTTTTCTAACTTTTTCAAACCATTGTTTACCCACATTGAAACTTGGATCAGCTCTCTCAGCAATGATTTGTTCTCTCAAGTCTTGGTTAACACGATCATTTGAAGCAGTGGTACCATCTGTAGCGAAGATACCATTGTAGTCATCTTCATAACCATCAGTCAAATCCCATTCTCTATCATACTCGTTGGCATCATCGGAAAGACCTTTAATTCTATTGTATTGGACACGTCTTGATTCACGAGATTCTTTAATCGAGATGTAGGTTAATAATGGAGAGTAGATGATAATCATGATTCTGTAGTTCAATGTTTGGTATGCTCTCTTGGACATGAAGAGTGATAATGGTGAAATGAGTAATTCAATAACATTTAAAGGTGGAACGAAAACATTAGCATCTGGTGCTCTAATGTAACGCAATGTCTTTTGAGCAACAAGAGCCATGTATTCATCAATGGCATTATCATAAATCTTAGCATAAGCAGATGAGAACAGAGCAACTAGGATGTTTAATAAGATGACGGTAACCAAGAAGCTGTAGAAGTAGTAGAGGAATCCTGCATATGGTGGAGCAAATCTTTGGAAAGCATCAAAATCACCATCACCCAAGATGGTTATACCCAAATTTTTGATAATCAGGGCAGTAGCATCTCTTTTACCATCAGCACTATCTAGACCTAAGAACCCTTGTAAGAACCCAATAATAACAACGGTTAACAAGACAAAGAAGATCACAGATTCTTTCATCATAGTCTTGACCACAACAATCATAGCACCAACAAATCTTTGAGCATCCAAGTATAGTAACAATCTAATCCAAATGAAAGGAGATGCCATTGCCAGGATTCTGAAAGAGGCCTCGTCAAGACGAATAGCAGCTGGTGAGTCCAATGGATGAGATAAACTGAGGAATCTCAAGATAACGGAAGTGGTGATAATACCATACATACAGTCGTTAAAGACGTTCCAGAAAGTCAAATAGTTCATACCAACATGGTACAATTTAGTCAATTCATCATAGATGTAGGCAAAAGTGAAGAAATAAAAGGCACCTTCGAACGGATCAACTTTACGAACACCTTTTTCATTTTGATTAACGATGATTGTGAATAATGCCAAATAGATCAGCGAGAAGAATATTTCCAAAACGTATTGATAATAAGGAGTTTTAATTCTTTCCGGGTCGAAATGTGAAACCAATGAAGTCTTGCCAACATCTCTATAGACAACGTAGCTTTGGGTGTCCTTCGCAGATTGAACGATCCAACCTCTCCATAACCATTTCATACATCTTTGATAACCGGATGACCCGATAACGATAGTCGAGTGCATATCAACGGCCAATTCCAAGGCGTTGGCAGGTTCAGAATCAACAGTGTTTAAGTTGACGACATAACGACGACATAACATTTGGATAAACAAGTATTTATCATCAGTTTCCTGTTCAATGATATACTTGGCCAATTGTTGCGAGGCCGAGGCTCTCAAATAGTATAGTTCAGAATCATGGATCTCAGTGGATGCTAATTCCCAATACCAACCACACACTTTCAAGAGGGCAAACACTAAAGAGGCACGGTATCTTCTTGATGAGGAACCTGGTTTCCCATTACCAGTACCACCAGCAGCTTGTAATGCCAACTTCACGATTCTTTCATTGAGGATACGTGAATCAGGAGAAAGAACAACTGAGGGATCAAATTGCACTGGGATCGTTTCATCAATCAAGTATTTCAAGTTTAAACAGATTCTCAAGATTTGACGTGGAGATGGAGGAATGAATGATTCATCCTCCGTGGTCAAGGGAAGAACGTTCCCTGATGTAGCCATATCTGTAACCAAGTTGACGATTTGTGATGACCAGCAAGTGATTATGGAATCTTAATCAAGAGAGGTCCTCTGATGTTTAAATCACTTTTCAATCAAAGCAAAATTCTAGGAGTCTAGAATGAAATTTGAAACCTGCATAAGAGACGCGAAAAGAATTATATTATATGTGACACGTGAATTTTGGAGACACTGGTCCTGGAATGTACTGAGTCTCTAGATATATAGGTGATCATATGGCTTTGAATTATTGATTAAAACTAAAACGTCTATCCTTAGACACCACAGTTGACTCTACTACTCAAAAGTGCTCTTTAAGGTACCGAGGGCCTGGGTACAAAAGGTTGTGTCACTTAAGCTTCTGCGCTCCTGCATATACGCTCTACAAATTGGCAGAAATTATCAAAATTTACATATATAAATAAATACTTAAAGGGCCTAGTACAAATTGGTCTAGTTCTTCAAAGTGGACAAGTCGATTGGATCCACAGTGGTGGAGATTTCGTCGTATAGCAAAGTTGTCAAAAATTCACTGAATTTCTCACCTCTAATCTCAGGTCTGAAGTATTTAGCAGCCAATTCAAACTTGTTACCAGCTGGTGCCTTTTTCAACAATTTTTCAGTTTCCTCCTCCAATAACTTTGTAGTCAACTCTGGAGTGACTTTCTCATTAGTATCATCCAATACAACACCATGTTTAACCCATTGGTACAATTGTGATCTCGAGACTTCTGCAGTAGCGGCATCTTCCATCAAGTTGTTAATTGGAACACATCCGGACCCATTCAACCAGGCCTCCATGTAGCAAAGACCAATGTACAAGTTCAATCTGATCCCCATCTCTGTGATACGAGAATTGGTAATCTTGGTATCCACCAAGTCTTGCTTTGTCACATGGACTTCTGGGATGTTGTAAATCTGGTTTGCAGTACCCATATTGGCAAAGACTTCATTACAAATTGGAGCCAAGGCTGGATGAGCAATCCAGGACCCATCATGACCTTTGTTCAATTCTCTAATCTTGTCATTTCTAACTTTAGCCATAGCAGCCTCATTTGCCTCAACGTCATTCTTGATTGGAATGTGAGCAGCCATACCACCCATAGCGTGGACACCTCTCTTGTGACAGATATTGATTAGTCTATCAACATAAGCATTCATGAATGGGGATGTCATGGTGACTTGGTCTCTATCTGGCAAGACATGCTTTGGATTGTTTCTCAATCTCTTGATAGTGGAAAAGATGTAATCCCAACGACCACAGTTCAAACCTGAAGAATGGTCTCTCAATTCATAGATAATCTCTTCCATTTGGTAGGCAGCTGGCAATGTTTCAATCAAGACAGTGGCTCTAATGGTACCTCTTTGGATTTCTAAGAGATCTTGAGCAACATTGAAAACATCGTTCCATAAGCGTGCTTCCAAGTGGTGTTCCATCTTTGGCAAGTAGAAATAAGGACCATGACCCAATTTAATCAATTCATGAGCATTGTGGTAGAAGTATAACCCAAAATCGAAAAGGGAAGCAGAGATTGGTTCACCACTGATTTGGATATGGTTATCCACCATGTGCCATCCTCTAGGTCTCAAGATCAAGGTTACTCCCTTTCCTGGAGCCTTGGACACTTTATAAGCTTTACCGGTCTTTTCATTGGTGAAATCAACTTTCCCTCTAATGGCATCGTACAAGTTCAATTGACCATAGATGATGTTTTCCCAAGTTGGAGAGTTGGAATCTTCCAAATCGGTCATGTATGTCTTGACATCAGAGTTTAGGGCATTGACAAGCATGGATCTTGAAGATGGAGGACCTGTGATCTCAGTGTTTCTAGCAATTAGGCCTGGGGCCAAAGGTGGACCTTTCCAAGTTGGATCATTTCTAATGTATTCAGTTTCTTTCAAGAAATCTAGTTCACCACCTTGATCCAAGAATTCTTGCACTTTCTCACGGTTGGCAAGTAATTGTTTTCTTCTATTGTTGAAAGTGTTGTGTAATAGGACGACAAATTCCAGTGCGTCTTTTGTAAGTAAATCAGCTGGTGTGGTACCTGATGGGAATTTAGCAGTTGTGTCAATAGCTCCCAAGACTTTGACGTTATTCAAGCTTTTCAAAGGCATTTTCAGTGTAGTGTGACTGTGGTATTTTACCTAGTGAGCTTGATGATTGCTACATCATGGTGAGGATATACCATTCTTTATATACCCAAGTCCATGTACTTGGTGCATTGCTGGTGCATTGTCCATTATCCGTTGAGCCTTTGAGCTCTAGGTCATCATCGCCTTGGTCCACTAATCGCATTGTTCCTTAGCGTACGATAAGAACAAAACGGACAACGGCAGAGGAGCAGCTGACTCTGGCCCATGGCGGGCCTCCGGCGAGCCTGGAAAAGCTGTCAAAGTTGTTGGAACAGTGGAAGCTCGTTCGTCATGCCACTACTAAAAGCTGTCTGTTTCTTCGAGTCGTTGACACATCCTTTTTGACTCGGTTCCACTGGCGTAATTCGCTTTAACGGAATTGCGTCGGTGCGTACACATCATGGAATTCCATAGTATTGAATTATATTCATATATAAATATTGCTTATTTCACTAGCGGATCGATCCCGGATAGCAGTCTCGTTTGGATGGTGGTTTCGCTGTCCTCCAAGACACCGGCCTCGACAAGGACTTTAGACGTGTTGGCAACAACGGATTCCCACTCGACGGTGCCTACTTTGCCCTGGTTGAACTTCACAGTCTTGATCCATTCTCTAGCGTCTTCTTCGCTATAGTCCAGTTGGGTATAGATGTATTTGATAGATTCTTCTTGGTTAGCAACAAAATAGTCAATACCCTTTTCAATAGCTTGGACAAACTTGTTCAACTCGTCTCTCTTGCTCTTGACCAATTCAGTTCTGGCATTTATGACCCAAGATGGCCATGGTGTATAGATTTCACCGATTTTCTTAACCTCTTTATTATCATAGTATCTCTTGGTTGTGAAGTATTCCCACATAAACGCATCCGATGGCTCAACTCCATCTTTCAAGTTGACAGAGTCTCTCAAGTTCTTGAAAGTGGACAAGATTGGGAACTCAGAGAAGAATGGTTTGGGGAACTGTTTTTGCAAGGCCAAAACAAATGACATGACATATGAACCTGATCCAATTCTTGAGACAGAGATACGTTTGCCTTGTAGTTGATCTTCATTTGTCAAGTCGTCTCTGTTGTAACCAGTACTAATGGACCAAAGCAATGGACTTGTAACATAAGTACCCACAAGTTTGTAGTTCTCTTTACCTTGAGCAATACCTCTCACAAAGGCCTCTGTCAAACCAATGGCGATATCCAATGAATTGTCCTCCAAGGATTGAATCAAATGACCAGATCCCGAGGGATATGGGATCAGTTCAACTTCAAGACCCAATTCCTCAAAGAATCCTTTGGAAGCTGCAAAGGCAATTGGAGTGGAGAAGTGTTCTGGAACGTAACCGACTTTAAAGACCATGATATTCAGTTATTATAGTTGATTTATTAGCATCTCAGTAGTTACTTCATATTAGACTATCATCAATATAGTTAAGTTAACTATGGAGAGTCAATTTGCAGAACCAATTCGCGAGCATTTCCATAGGGGTCACCCTCCGTTGATCTTCCCAGCGCTGGTAACAAAAAGCTCAAAATCAAAAGCATTAAAACAGAACCAAAACAAAGCTCAAAACAACTACAAAACAACTAGCCGCCACATAGAAAACGCACTAAAATCGCAGATAAAACCAGCTAATAATCCATTGCTTCCAACCACGAACCACATACCCAAACAACAATGTCCATACCGCTAGCCATCCCGCTCAGCGACGGCTTTCTCAACCAAACGCTGGAAAGAGTCCTGGAGGACATCTTGGTGCGTTTCGTCATCAATGCGCCTCCTGAAGACTTAGCATCCAATTCGGTAAGTATTGAGTCTCGTTCAGAGAAAGGAGGAGTCTACTAACAATTGACACCAGAGAGTGTTCTTCTTGTTTGAAGAAGCACACTGGTTCTACATGGATTACATAAGGTCCATCAACCCATACTTGCCAGCATTGAAGCTAAAGAGCTTCTGCAATAAGCTCATTGAGCTATTCCCACTTATCTGGAAAGGTGGTGATCCAGAAGAGGCTTTGAAAGAGTTTGGTAACTACAAGAACACCATCCCAGTTAGAGGTGCTGCGCTATTTAATGAGAATTTAGATAAAATCTTGCTCGTTCAAGGTACAGAGTCTCCAACTTGGAGTTTCCCAAGAGGTAAAATCTCCAAAGACGAAGAAGATGTTGATTGTGCCATTAGAGAGGTCCATGAAGAGATTGGGTTTGATATTTCTCCATACATTAATGAAAATGATTATATCCAAAGAGTCATCAAGGGGAAGGATTTCAAAATATATCTTGTGAAAGACATCCCAGAAGATGCCGATTTCCACCCGTTAGTGAGAAACGAAATTGCCAAAATCGAATGGATCAAGTTCAAAGACGTTGTGAAAGGTTCAAACACTACAAACAAGTACTTCCTTGTGAACAGTATGGTCAAGCGAATTCAAAACTGGATCCAAAGAGTCAGAGGTGACGTGAACGAATCACAACTGAAGAGCGAAGTGGAGGCAAGACTGAAATTTATGCTGGGCATTGGTCAAGAATCCAAACCAACTATTGATCCTGGTAGAGAATTGTTGGATTTCATTCGTAAATCAACTGCAGAGAAGAAATTAAAAGACCAACAACAAGTGGCCAATGGTCATGTTGTTCCTCCAAGTCTACAACAAACACAACAACCACTACAACCTCAACCACAATTACAACAATTCATGTATCTACAACAACAACAGTTTCAAACTCCAATGCTTGGCTACGGGTTCCAACCTCCAGCTTTCCATCAATTACCTTTCATCACTCCTTTTGCACCTCCACCTGGTTTGATTAGTGGATTCCCAGGAATGCCATATCCTATCCAACAATCTATCCCAATGCATCAATACGTCCCTATCCCAATGCCAAACCAAAGTCAATTCCCACAGACTTTACAACAAGCACCAAATCCAGAAGAATTGTCTACACCATCACAAGGTATTCGCCAGAAAAATGAACAACAAAGTAAAGAGTTGCTTTCGATATTGAATAGAGGCAATAATAAGGGACAAACGAACAGTGCTAACCAACCACTTGATCTGTTTAACAAAAATAGTAGAGAATCAACAGAGACGCCTAGTAAAGTCACTCTTTTGAAAAGAGAAGAGCCAGAGAAATCTAGTGAAACTTCAAAGGACTATTCCCAAAACTTGTTAGCTTTATTGAACAAAAAGGGAGGTAAAGTTGATAACTCTTCTACACCACCAGCCATTGAGAAAAAGGTCACCAAACCTGAGACTACACCAGAGGTGAAACCAAAAATCAAGATTTTGAAGAGAAATGAGGATATTGAACCAAAACCACAACACAGTGAGAAACAAGCCTCACCACGTGTACAAACTACCCGAACTAGAGTTGAACCAAAAGATACACAAAACAAAGATAGAAAGGAATCAACAACAAGTCATGTTTCCGAGGATAATTTCTACGAAGCTGCGCCTCCAAGTGATGAACTATTGAAGTTAATTAAGCAATCAAGAAATAATAACAAAGACGAATTTGAAGTCTTTGAAGAGTTCTCCGATGATGACTTTCAAAACGAAAGTGTTGATGAATCACTTGAGTCTGTCCGTGATGACACCGAATCAGTTGACAATTTTAATCCTGATGACTATAAGGAGATCGATCCTGAATACAAGGATGATGAAAGCGATTTTGAACAACCAGTTGAAGATATCGAAGATTCTAGAAGCATATTAACTGACCACGAATTTTCAAATGGATCAACATCTCAATCACAGCCATCACATAATGAATTCATTCAAGACACTTATCATCAACAGAAACAACAAGAGATTGTGCCACCACCTTCCTCCGCACCACAAAAGAAGTTTAGACTACTGAAAAGAGGCGAAGATCTGCCAACTGCCACCTCTGAGGCTGATTCAGAACTCGATTTGGGTAGCAATATCGAAAGTGCTACTGAAAAGGCACTGGATTATATACTCAACGGTACACCAAAGTCCACACTCTCCGAACAGAACCAAAATACCGATCAAGAAGAGAAGCATAGCACTAATTACACAGAGCCTCAATCACAGACCGTGTCAAAGGAAGCCATGGCTGAGCCAATCGCTTTAAACGACCAACAAAAGGTCAATACAATCGCCAGTAAAAGTCTTCTAGAGACATTACAAAAGCCAAGAATTGAAACCGTTCAAGAACCAACTCCTTCCAACGCTTCCAACTTTACATCAGCATTAGTTTCGACATTAGATGATATTGAAAAAGATTATAAAGCTTCAAATCAAGTTGACAAGTCAAAACCTTCCAATGACCTATTAAGTATATTACGTGGTGGTAGCGCAACACCAAAAGAATCACAATATGGAACACCTACAAATGAGTTATCCGAAAGTTTGATGAACTCTTTCAAAAACACTGTTTCATTGCAAGATATCGAAAATGAGAAACAAGTTTCACCAGAGACTTTCCAAACTGATGCAAATAATTTAAACGGTCAATCCACAGTACATGCATCACAAGAACAACATAATGAACACAAAACAAACACTGCTGGGTCCGATCTGTTGAAGCTGTTACATAGTAACAAAGCACCAGAAAATGATATCTCTCCACCTCTTTCACAATCTTCAGGTGGTGCTGATTTATTGAATATTTTACACAAAAACCAACCACAAGTTCCTGAACCGCAATCTCATCCTCATTCACAGTCCTCAGGTGGAGCTGATTTATTGAATATCTTACACAGAGGTCAAGCACAAGCTCCTCAACAGACCACTACACACACTGCTAATACGGGCGGCGCTGAACTATTGGGATTACTCCACAGAGACCAACCATCTAACACACAGAGTGCTGAATTGTTAGGCCTGCTACACAAAAGTACCCCACCTGCTCCAACACAACAAGTCTTCAAGCACGATGGTCCGTCAACAAACGCAGCTGCTCAAGACCTATTAGGCCTGTTGCATAAACAACCTAGCCAAACTCCTCATACACAACCAGTACAGCAACAGTTTCCTACCGAGGCCTCAGAGGAGACTAGTGATGCGAAGGCCAATTCTTTCTTCAATTTACTAATGAAGAAGTGAGTTTTGTATAGTGGAAACCTTTCATAAACACTTTCTGTGTGAAACAATAATTGTGGCGCCTTGTACCATTAACAAAATTGTAGTCATTACTAATCCACCTGTGATTTACACATTGAGATTTTAGAGGAACAACGGCCGTTTATAGGAAACTGAGCTAGACATTTATGGTTCGATGTTTCCGTGGTTTTGTGTTTTTCAACAAACTGTGGAGAGGCGCTTACATTAACTAAAGCTATGGAAATGTGGCTTCGGAGTTCCGTTTAAAGCCACATAGTACCACATATTGGGATTCGAGACACCCAAATACCAGCTGTGCTAGGAGTATAAAAAGAGGCTTTTTTGCCTTTCAGATTAATCACAGATCCATCTTGATCTTCATCCATTATCGATTATCATCTTTGGAAGATACAATGACTATTGAACCAAGTACCAAAAAGCAAAAAACTCAAAAGACTAGAGAACCATTGATTCTCAACTTCTTTGAAGCATTGACCCCAGTGTTACATGCCCCAGGACAATGGAGAAACCCAAGGGATCAGTCTCGTAATTACTACAAGCCTGAATACTGGGTTAAGCTTGCTCAATTAGCTGAACGTGGGAAACTACATGGGTTATTCATTGGTGATTCGCTTTCTTACTATGGTGGTTACAAATCCAAGGATTTGAATGGTCCATTTAACTATCAAGAGCCTGCAAAGAGTGGTAACAATTTCCCAAAGAATGATCCAACTGCTTACTTAGCTGCTATCGCCATCTCGACCAAGAATGTCTCTGTCGGTTTGACATGTTCAACATTGACCGAGCATCCTTACCATTTCGCAAGAAGAATCGCTACTTTGGATCACATTTCTGGAGGGAGAGTTGGTTGGAACGTTGTTACCTCATTGCTACCAACTGCTGGATCTCAGTTGGCTGATGACAACAAATTGCCAGAGAAGGAACTAAGATATGAAAAATGTGATGAATATTTACAAGTTTTCTACGAGTTACTTCTTTCCTCCTGGAGAGACGACGCCTTGGTATTTGATAGAGAAAAGGGTATCTTCACTGACCCGGAAGGTATTAGAGAGATCAACTTTGCCGGTAAATACTTCAAAGTCCCAGGTCCACAAATTACCGAACCTTCACCTCAAAGAATTCCTTTGATTATTCAAGCTGGCTCCTCGCCAAAGGGTCAATTACTTGGTGCTAAGCATGGTGAGGTTATCTTCTTGATGGGTGAAGCTCCAGAGGATACCAAGGCTAAGATTGATGCCACCAAGAAGATTGCAAAGGAGAAATTCGGAAGAGATCCTGAGAGCTTGAAATTTGTCACTATGCTAAGAGTGGTTGTTGGTAAAACTCATGAAGAAGCTGTTCAAAAGGCTGAAGAGATTGAAAAATACAAGGATTTGGACGGTACATTGGTCCAACTTGGTGGTGGTGGTATTGACTTGTCGAGATGGGATTGGGATGAAGACTTGACTCAAGTTGACGACCCAGCAGTCAAGGGACTTGCCCTAGGTTTCAAGAAGAGACCTTTCTACAAAGATGGTGATGTCGTTACCAGAAGATATGTTGCTGAGAACTTCTTCCACTCCAACTATTTTATTGGTACACCAGAGGAAGTCGCTGATAAGATTGAAGATTATGTTGATAAGTCAACCATCTCAGGTTTCAACTTCTCCAACATTGTTTATCCAGAAACATTCGAAGATATCGTGGACTTGTTAATCCCAGAGTTACAGAAAAGAGGCCTGGCTCAAAAAGAGTATCCAGTTGAAGGTGGTACATTTAGAGAACAAGTCTACAGAGAAAAGGGTCACAATTTTGTCCCAGAAGATCATTATGCCTATGGCTTAAGATGGAAGGCTGGTCTTTCCAAGGAAGAATTTGAAAAGAGCTTGAAAGAGTTGAAAGAGAAACAAGCTGAGCTCAAAATTACTGCTGATTAAATTGAACTGTTGTATATTTTCACCAGGTGTACATACGTACCTCAAATATTGTCAAGTTATAGCCAATACAAGTAGACTGTATGCAAATATGTATATATACTAGAATCAAATATATATAGCAAAATTCTTTAGTTATCATCCTCATTGCATGTTACTTAATGCTGTCGGTTTGAATTCGGGAGCTTCAAGTCATATATCATGTTTGGATTGATTGTAAAAATATATGATCTTAGATACCAAAGTCTATATACTTGTTATATATATAAGAGAAGATAAATTATGATAAGTGAAAATCAAATCTTAATTATATAAATTGTTTTCATAAGATTTGCCTAAGAGAAACAGTTCAGTAGACCCCTTAGCTATGTCCCAATAGTCGGTATCTTTCGAAGCATTGTATGCCTCAACTGGATCCGTGTAGTAGGTGGTACCATAATCAGACGCATGTACATCAACGTCGCCAACAAATGAGCATATGTTACCATTGAAATACCTGTCCAGACACGCGGTGTAAATACGTTCTTCCTCATCACTAAGGTCATCTGGCCCGATGTGAACTAGTACCTCGAGCTTTCCGTCCACATACAACACAGCACTATAATTAAGTTCACGATTGCAGCGTTGTATGCTAGCATTCAGTGGATTCACTTCATCTATCAACTCTTGAAGATTAAGAAATAATGCGGAAAAAACCGATGGAAAAATGATACAATACCATGCCAGAAATGCTGGCAGGGCACTCGATGTCTTGGCTCTCATTTCATTAATTGTAATTAATATTGAAACTGTTGAGGTAATTAGATCGATCAAGTGTTTGTTAAGGTCGTTTGATCTCTAGAATATGAATGAATTGATAAGAGCCTTTAAATGTATATATATATACATGGGATCAAAAGTCAACCATAGAGCATTCCCAGCTTCGTATGACGTATATATATAAGCTCAGGGCCGGATAAGGC
Source organism: Hansenula queroliae (assembly GCA_030674255.1). Lineage (NCBI taxonomy): Eukaryota > Fungi > Ascomycota > Saccharomycetes > Phaffomycetales > Wickerhamomycetaceae > Hansenula > Hansenula queroliae. The sequence continues at coordinate 55,305 of JAJLXP010000071.1, read as the reverse complement.
CCTAACAATGTTTTGCGCAATATTATATATAAATTTGCAGTACCAATTAGTCAGATCGTACGATCCCTTAATCACAGTTAACGTAATTCAACAAGAGCTGGTGGCAAACCAGCACGCGTTATGAAGTCTGTCTTAAGCACCGTTTTATACCATTTTCGTATATATTCATATTGAGTATTTAATTAATCAAAAGATGATCTAAGTCCCATATACATTTTGCCAGGATTTGCTTACGTAAGCACGTAATAACAACTACCTTCTTGAACCGCTTCGGCATTCAACAATTCCAGACTTCGTGGCCAAGTTGGTTAAGGCGTGCGACTGTTAATCGCAAGATCGTCAGTTCAATCCTGACCGAGGTCGGTTTTCTTTTTAATTTTTTTTGTTGCGGGCCACACTCGTTTAGCGCTTATTTTTTTAATTTTAATTTATTATACGAGCGATCCGGTGTTGCCCCTTTTCAGGCTGTTCGAAGCGCTATTTTATTACCGCGTTTTGCGTGAATCTCATAAAAGATCAAAACAATATAAGTTCTCGGGAATCTTGCTTTAACCCATTACCCATTGAAGTTAGTTCGTTGAATATTCGTCAATAAAAAATGGCTAAAACAGACAAGAGAGGTCTTCCAGAGGGGAGATACTTGAAACCGGAAGAGATTGAGTATGAGTTTGGTGGTGTTCCTGGTGTTATTGGGATGCTTGTTGGGTTCCCATTGTTGATGTGGTACATGTGGATCAGTGCCGAGTTTTACAATGGTAAACCAGCTTTACCTGAAGAAGGTCAATCCTTCTCTGAGTTCGTTGGTCATTTGTACCAAATCTTCTTGGATCATGGGCTACCATCTTTCAGAGCTTGGAGAATCTTTTTAACATTCATTGGGGTTCAAGGTATTTTTTACTACATCTTACCTGGTGTTCACACTGTTGGTCAACCATTGACCCATTTGAACAACAAGAAATTGCCATATTTCTGTAATGCCATGTGGACTTTCTACACCAGTTTGACCCTTTCCATCTTCTTGCATTTCACTGGTATTTTCCCATTATACACCATTTTGGATCTATTTGGTCAAATCATGACCGCTGCTATCTTCACTGGGTTTGCCTATTCAATCTACTTGTACTTGGTAACTTTGTACATCACTCATGATTACCACCGTATGACTGGTAACCACTTATACGATTTCTTCTTGGGTGCTCCATTGAATCCAAGAATCGGGATCTTGGATTTGAAAATGTTCTTTGAAGTCAGATTACCATGGTTCACATTGTTCTTCTTAACATTTGCCGCTTCATTGAGACAATACGAAACTTATGGCTACCTCAGTCCTCAAATGGCCATTATCCTAATGGCTCATTGGTTATACGCTAATGCCTGTGCTAAAGGTGAAGAATTGATCGTGCCAACTTGGGATATGGCCTATGAAAAATTCGGCTTCATGTTGATCTTCTGGAACATTGCCGGTGTCCCATACACTTATTGTCATTGTACTTTGTACTTGTCATACCATGATCCAAAAGAATATGCTTGGTCAAGCACTTACAACTACTCATTGGTCATTGTTTATTTGATTGCTTACTACTTTTTCGATACCACCAATGCCCAAAAGAACTATTTCAGAAAATTCTTGTCTGGTGACATGTCCGTTAGAAAGACTTTCCCATTCTTACCATACCAAGTCTTGAAAAACCCAAGATACATCACCACTAAATCAGGTTCCCACTTATTAATTGACGGTTGGTACAGATTGGCCAGAAAGATCCACTACACTGCTGACTGGACCCAAGCTTTAATCTGGGCTCTTGCCTGTGGCTTCAACTCACCATTCCCATGGTTCTTCCCAGTCTTCTTCTTTGTTGTCTTGGTTCACAGAGCCTTAAGAGATCAAAGAAAATGTGAAGCCAAATACGGTGAAGACTGGAAACGTTACACCAAGGAATGTCCATACTTGTTCATTCCATACGTCTTCTAAGCAATACAGTCGACTATATATATATATATACATAGCTCAATATTTGGCTCAATTAAATTAAAAATAATTATTAATTTCACTTGACGTAAAACGCGAAGACCTCAGAATTGTATCGGAATTAAAAAATTACGGTAAAGTGACAGGAACTTATACTAATAAAAGTACACAGGCTATAACTCCAAGCCTCAGTTTACAAGCCTGCTTCCAACTACTGACTTAGAATACCATATCAATATTCTTACACATTGTTTAGTGCTCACTCACATATCTCCTCTCAACTGTTCATTAGAACCTATATTTGCCCTGGACATAAACATGTCATATTATCGAACACTTGATATTCTAGCTGTCTGTGAGGCAGTAGATAGAGTATCTGTGATACGGCATCCTCCAAATAATACTGAAGATTCATTTGAAAAGTCCCAGAAACGTACTTTCCAGGCACCAGTACCGCAACATGACCTGTTGAACCATGATGGGGTTAAACCGGTTCCTAAAATGTATGATACAACACTGATGGAAACACAATTATTGACTTCTAGTGAAGCTGCTGATACGATACAGAGGAATAGATTCACTAAAGGACACCAGCGTGCTTTGAAATTGCAAAATATAGGCCCCATTCCAAGTACACGCCCAACGTTGCAACAACATCATCCACAGACGTATCAACCACCATCTCTTGCATCTCCATGGGTGCCACCAGTGCTTCAAAATCCAATCCCAATGAGAGCTGGTCTCTCACAAGACAGGATTCCACAATCTACACCAGCTGAATTGCCTACCCCTAGGAGAGTACCGGGTATCAACTCACCATCTCCTTCACCTCTTGTACACTCTCCACAACCAGTCACCAAGTATTACAGTGCCATTTCTAATCGATCAAGCCGGTCCACCACACCTGGTGAGGCTAGGACTCCACATAATGCAGGATATACGAGCTCTACAGGGGAAGAATCGTCAGTACAAGAGAATTGTGAATATTGTGAAAGGGTGTTTAGAGGTCCAAAGGCCGCTACTCATAAACAACAACATATCAAGAGAATCCACCCAGATGAGTACGTAAGGAAGAAAGGTGGTGTTAAAAAGAATCCGTATCTCTACAACAATATGAGTCTCTAATGTACAATTCTTTATTATATAATTTTTTTTTTTAGGTTTTAAAGAATTTTTTCTGTATAGTGGTGGATCTCTAATCCTGTTCAGCAATGGAGACCAAACGTTCATCAATCTCCTCAGTTGTCAAAGTGAAGAACTTGTCAGCCGTGGCAACACCAATCTCGATATCATTTTTTCTAAATTCAGTGTTTAATGTGTTTGATAACAATATGATACCACTTTCAACAACTTCTTTCCAATCACCAGTGATGTATTCCTTCTTCTTATATTTCTTCTCTAAAGCGGTGGTCAGTTCTTGTTGCTTTGGACCCGTGGCATTGGCCTTGGAACCAACATAGTAACCTGCTGGATCTGTCTTGTAAAGTAAAGGACCAAACTCGTCATCAACAGAGATAAAAGTCAATGCAACACCCAAAGGTCTCATGTATGCTCTTTGTGTATATATCTGTGACAAATTGGCCATTCTCTTGGCCAATGCATCAACAGGCATTTGATAACCATTCTTATAGTGGAACTCGGCAGCTTCAGCTCTAGCCCTTAAAGCTTGAGATCTGGCATCGGCAATGGACCCAATGGCAACAAGACCGATCTTTGGTGTTATCTGGAAGATGTAGGACACAGTCTTTGGGTCCAATAGTTTATCTGGGACTTTCTTCTGTGAGATTATCACCACACAATCTTTACCTGTGATACCAATGGCATTAATATTTGTGGAGTTGATCGCCTTGAACGCGTACTCGACCTGGTACAATCTCCCCTCTGGAGAGAAAACGGTGATGTGTCTGTCGAAACCGGATGCCCCTGACATTGTTCCTTAAGCTTCAATTGAGTGGTGGATATTAGGTGTTGAGATGGATTTGGTGTTGGTTCTTTTGTTAGTTGCAATCGTTTCTTGCCACTTGATTTTTTTGGGAAAAATCCACAGCTGAAGCATTTTGCAGAACGCATTCGCTAATAGTTAAGAGGTCTGATTTACCATAAATCTCGAGATAATTCGATGATGAGGTGAGAAATTGCCCCTGAAAGGATCAATCTTTGGACTTATTTACTAAATTTTGACCACTAAAGGGCCTTTCTGTGGTTCAATTGGTGTTATTTTGGAGTATTTGGGATGATTTGGTTATGTAATCACGTGATATTCTACCCTCGGAAATACTTCTTAAGGCATAATCCGAGGGGCCGAAACTACGTTTTTCCATAATAAACAAAATGCTTAATTAACTAGATATTTAATACTGAGTTATTTATCGAATACTTCTGAGAAGCGAAAAAAAAAGAGACTGTGAGCTCAAAGAGATCCAGGAGATCTTAGATTACGACTGGTTTCCAAAGAAAAAAAGCTGCTTTAAACCTCTCCAATTGATGGCATAATGACTGAGGAAACATTCTTTAAAGACACAAAGACAGAGGACAAGACTCCATTATACCAACCAAATGCCATATATTCGCCTAATGTCTCATATCACTACAATCCAAAAGTCTCAGAGTACCATTATGGTGTGAAGCATCCGATGAAACCTTTCAGATTAATGCTTACCGACCATTTGGTGATAGGTTACAAGCTATATGAGAAGATGGACTTGTACATACCCAAAGCTGCAAGTAAAGATCAACTATTGGAGTTCCATTCAGAGGATTATATCGATTTCTTGCAAAAAGTCACACCTGATAACGTTTCCAAATACTCAAATTTACTTAAAGATTTCAACATTGGTGATGATTGTCCTGTGTTTGATGGGTTTTATGATTATAGTTCGATATACACTGGTGCCTCATTAGACGCTACACAGAAGTTGATAAGTGGTGCTTCTGACATTGCAATCAACTGGTCTGGTGGTCTTCATCATGCCAAAAAATCAGAACCAAGTGGGTTCTGTTACGTGAATGATATCGTCCTATCTATATTGGATCTATTAAGATACCATCCAAGAGTGTTATACATAGATATCGATCTACACCATGGTGATGGTGTACAAGAGGCATTTTACACAACGGATAGAGTCATGACTGTTAGTTTCCATAAGTATAACGGTCTTTTCTTCCCAGGGACTGGTAATGTTGATGAAGTCGGGTTAGGTAAGGGGAAACATTACTGTATAAACGTACCTTTGAATGATGGAATTGACGATGAATCATATATACGGCTTTTCAAGTCCGTTATGGATCCTTTGATAACACAGTTCAAACCAACAGTGATAGTACAGCAATGTGGTGCTGACTCACTTGGTTGTGATAGATTGGGATGTTTCAACTTGAATATCAAGGCACATGGTGAATGTGTTAAATTTATCAAGAGTTTTGGACTACCTTTGCTAGTGTTGGGAGGTGGTGGTTACACTCCAAGAAACGTTTCAAGATTATGGTGTTATGAAACAAGTATATTGACAGACGTCACCCTAGACTCAAAGCTACCGGATGACCTACCTTTCAGAAATTTTTTCAACCCAGATTGTTCATTACATCCAAACTTGGGTGATAAACTGGATAATAAGAACTCTAAAAAATATTTGGAAAATGTTCGTATAAAGATTATGGAGGAACTAAGGTACTTGAACGGTGCGCCAAGTGTTCAAATGAATGATATACCGCCAGATTTCAATAAACTATCTGCAGAGGAAGAGGCAGAGATCAATGAATTGAACAACGAAGAGAGAATGATGATCGATGCCAAGGATAACGCTAGGATTGGTGAGTTGGAGGTATAGAGTACCTAATTTCATGAACAATTATCTGTATATATATTTATGCACATGTATTATATACATTAACTTTTGGTGTAAAACTATGAATATTAGGTTTGATTTATTTATTAATCACCAGTGACTTCTCCAAGAAGTCCACATGGGTTGTAATCTCTTTACAAAGTTCATCCATATCCGTCTTTTCGAAATGTTTGAAGTTCAAGCGACGTTCACATAATGTCAACTTCATAGTGATCCATTGAGCATATTCGAAATCGAATCCTATTCTCTCAATCATCCCATCAGCACCATACATTCTTACTCTTTCATCATTCTCATAATATTTCTTCTGTTCCATCAATAAAACAGGATCCAGTTTAGGGAAATTAGCATGAACGAATTTCAAATTTGGTTTTAGTGGATCTTTCCCTCTAGAATGCTTGAAATCTTGCACAGGATCATATTGACCCATTGCCACACCTTGGAAATCACCATTTGAGGCATATCTACCCAATGCGGCCAAATTAGCATCCATTTGGTAGAAAGGTTGACCTAGGGCTTGTGCACCAGCGATAAAAGTTTCCTTGTCACCTTGACCCATGGCACCTTGGGATAATAATGGGTAATAATAATCAGGACCGAAAATGTTGTAGTACAAGGACAAGATCATGGCACTCAAGTGACTTGTCTTGTTCAATAACAATTGACCAGATTCACTGGAAGGATCTGGTAATGAGTTTTGTAAATGATGTAACGCAACCTCTTTATGTTGTTTATCGGAATCAGCAATACCTTGCATGATTCTCTTGTTTGTGATCTTTAAATTGGCAATCTTGTAATAATCTGGTGATGTAGTTCTTCTCCAGAAATCTGGCCAGACGATTAAACCCTTGGATGTGTAAGGTTCATTGGTGAATAATGGATCTGGCATGGAGATAGGAATATTGTCAGCATCTAACAATAGGACATTGGCAAATGATGATAATAGTAGGGCTAAACCTTTGAATTGGTATCCACTGATTTTGATACCAGAAGTAATCTCTTCACCAAGAAGTTGAGGTAGAAGCAAACATTTGGCGTTTAATTCAGGGAAATGCTTTTCACAAAGCTCAGCTTCGTAATCCTCTTCTGTTGGGATAATAACTTCAACAGGTAATCTTGAGCCCAGGTTTCTCAAGTTCTTCAGAGATAAATAAGCCAACCAATTGAATTTCCCACCTCCAACGTAAACAACCCCATCGCCCTTGTAGACCTTTTCAGGGAATTTCAAATGTTTTAATTGTGAGACCAAATGTGTATGTTTCTCTGTCAATGCCCTCAATTGATCATCTGACACGTCCAGGAATTTGGATAAGTATTCCTTAGTATAAACAAACTTGACATCTTCATCGAATCTGGCAATTTTGACACCTTCATCACTCTTGTACTTGTCCAACTTTGGTACATCGATAGGACTTGAATTTTGAATGATTTGGAATACAGCTTTGTAAAACTCGTCAGCGTCAATATCTGTTGTTTCGATCTGTTTGGATTGTTCCTCAGTTTGGAAAAGGGAAGACCATGTTTGAAAATCTGGAAGTTTATCTCTCAGCTCACTCAAGTCAGGTAAGTTGTTTTTAATATCGTCAAGAGCAGGCAAGTTGTTCTTGATATCATCAAAATCAGGCAAGTTTTCCTTCACTGTTTGACTATACGTTGGATGGAAAGAGATAAAACTTGATATGGATATGACCAACAACAACACGGTCAATAGCGTTACCACCTTACTTCTTGTGAATCTCTTGAAGAGATGTAAACTCTGTCTCAACATCGGTTAAATGACGATGGTATTAAATAATATAATGGAAAGACAATTAGTTTAGGACCCTAGTATTATTTTAGCTCGGAAGAGTACCTCGGCTGCTATGCCACACAACGACGCCAAAAATTTTTCAACCTGCCTGAGCTTTTGATAAAGGTGTACAAAATAAATAAAGGGCTGGGTTGAAGGTTCCCTCAAGAAATGCTAAGATCTGGGACAGTACATCGACAGTCTTTCTTGTATGCGATGCGATCTTCAATTTTTTTTTCTAAACTGGGCAATGCGCATCGCGAAAAGAAAAGTTTATATTTAGAACTTTTTAGCGGTTCAGCTTATTCCCGCATATGATTGCATCTGGTCGCATCGAGAAGTTTAAGCTATGCATAGCAGTGCATGCGATCGCCGATCTACCAAAGAACTTTAATGGTCGTGTGACGAAATATTTCAAGTACTTTGATATGATAGATCGAAACTGAACTACTAGAGTTGCCAATCATGGTGGTACTATCAAGTGTTCAGAGCATATCTCTGAGCACTAGGTAGTAACAAGTGTAATAATTTGAAAGCTCATGTCGGGTTTAGTTCGGCTGCCTCTGCTACTCACTATGACGTCAAAAGGCCCTTGTACGCACTTACCATTTTCTTACTGCATGTACGTTTAGATTCGTTTCGGCGTCGTCTATTCCATCGCAGGTAATTCTATTATTTATGCTTTGATAAGAAATCAACATGTCCTTTCAACTCTTCACATGTAACGTTTCTGTCCTCGTCTTTCAATGTGTCTAGTTGTACTTTCATCTCACAGATCAAGAAATGCATATTACTGAATTGGAACAATTCAAAATCGTAGTTGGTAAACTTGTACAAATCACCAAACATACGAACCCTTTCTTCACCTTCCCACAATTTCTTCTCTCTTCTCAAGATGGCAGGGTGTAATTTTGGATAATTGGAATGCACAAACAACATTTGTGGATCACGTTCATTGACAGGTAATAAAGAGTTCTTGTAATCCTGAATAGGATCAAATTGACCCATGGCACAACCAACGAAATGGCCATCCTTCTTTTTGAAACGACCAACAGCATGCACATTACGACGAATTTGATAGTATGGTGCTTGTAGGGCAACTGCTGCTGCTAAGAAGGTTTCCTTATCACCTTGACCAATGGTCCCCTGTGAAAGTAATGAGTAGAAGTACTTTGGCCCATAAGTGTTGTAGTATAGAGTTAACAGCATGGTATGGAAATGTGTCTTCTTGTTCATCATAACTTGTCCAGATTCACTTGAAGGATCAGACATTGAACCAACCATTCTGTGGTATGGAATATCTTTGATATCTTCCTTCTCGTCTTTCTTTTTGGAGACGTTGAAAACTTCAATGTCTGCAATTGTGTAGAAATCTGGTGAAGTGGATCTTCTCCAGAAATCTGGCCATGTGATTAGACCTTTGGAGATGTATGGTTCATTGTCAAAAATTCTATCTGGCATGTAGACTGGTAAGTTATCAGCATCCATCAAAAGGACATTTTCAAAAGAGGATAGTAAGATGGCTAATGATTTATATTGGTATCCACCAAATTCAAAGATGCTCATGGTTTCCTCACCCAAAACTTCTGGTAGATAAAGACACTTAGCATTGAGTGAAGGTAATATCTTGTCACAGTATTCCTTTTCATAATATTTTTCCTCTGTGATTAACACTTCCACAGGTAATTGAGATCCGATATTTCTTAGAGATTTGATGGACATTAAAGTCAACCAATTGAAACGACCACCTCCAACGTAAACAACACCGGTTCCTTTGTAGAAATTGTCACTTGGTCCTAATTCACCAAGTTGTTGGACAACTTTAGCATGTGACGCGACCATCTTATTCAATTCTTCGTCAGTCAAGTGCAAGAATTTGCTTAAATAGTCCTTGGTGAAAATTGGTTTATCATTATTATTACCTTTATTTGGAATACGATCTCCTGATTTAAATTTCTCAAATTTTGGTAATTCTGGGTCATTGTTTTTGATAACTTGGAAGATTTTGTTATAAAGCTCCTTCTTGTTGTCAATTATGTGAATTGGTGTTGGCTTTGGCTTTATCTTGCCCAATGTAGTAGAAGTTTCTGAGGTCGATGATGAAGATGCTGATGCTGATTCTGATGCTGTTAATGTAGTGGTAGAGTCTGAGTCTGATGGTGTAATTGTTGTTGTATGATGCTCCACTGGTTCCACTATTATCTTAGTTCCTGGTGGTGGTGGTGTATTGAAAGGTTGACTAATGTGTAAATACCCTAGTATTAAAATGATCGCCGTGATTAACCCTATAGTATTGAACCCTCCTCGTAGGAGCCTTTTGGCAGGTGCGATCATGGTGAATTTTGATGGAGTTGGATTAACTGATTAAGATCAACAACAACAACAGCACTGCAAAACACGTAAATTGTACTAAACGGATCCCTTATAAATAGATTTATAGTTTGTATGAAAATTTGACCAACAACAATTCAAAAAAGTTTCATCGCACGGAAAACAAAACGCAAGAATATGCATCATGCGGCTCTGCCCTGCAAGTGTATGTACCGTGTTCTGCGGCAGCTATCGATTGGGCCACTAAGTACGAGTGAAGCTGAGCAGGTGCCAGGTGGACCGTGGATCGTCATCAACCCGAGATATGTTGAGTTCAAGGGATCCATCATCCCAGGCTCATGGAGAGAGGACAGTAGTGGTCCAATGAATCGAGTGCAACAAGCCAGGTGCGACGGCTAGTTAATTGTCTTCAATCACTTTTTCAAAGGCTCTAAGTAATTGAGGTCAATATTTTGTACTCCTGCTTCAACATAAGGTTATCATTCAACAGTTTTCCAGTTGTCTATATTTAACATGAGACCCCTTGACAGTCTTTGTCTAACTCCGCAGATGTCCAAGAAACCTGTTCATCAAGCTTTATCATTCCAGTAAGACGTTGTGTTTTTTTTTCAACCCATAGCATACTGTTCAACTGTTCAACTATCCAAGGAGCTTGAATCCTGATAGGCAACCTTTTTGCTGAAGTATGTGAGATAAAAACTGATCTACAAACGTATCCATTTACGTGATTTCCCGTGAAGAGCTTCCTATCTGGAAAGGTAGACATTCTCACTGTCTCTCCAAAATTGAGTACCCAAATTCAAATCTCTCTCAAAGGCTCTAGCTCAGCCTCTTTTATTAAGACGCGCAATGTGAGTTAACCCCAAAAGTGGTAAACATACTATACACAAGCAGTCTATTTTAAGCAGACCCTGTACACCTTCTCTGGGCTCTCAGCTCCGCTTATTGGTGGTCCGTAGTTACTAGTTACCTAGTATTTACTCAGTTTGTAGCCTTGATGACATCGTTAATTCATCAGAGTTAAGACTCAAGAGTCCAACCTCTAAAATGTACGGAGCGTACTTCAAAGTTCAAAGTTCAAAGTTCAAACCGCCGGCACAAAATACCGCATTCTTTTTGATCACCAATACAATAAAAAGACAACCATACAGCGCTCACCTACTTACGTACTGTGTTCAACTTCAAATATCATTGGTTTGTCTATCACTGTCTCAGAAGAATGCGGTTCTGGTGAAGATGAACGTTTCTTTTTGGGCAAGTCGTAGTGTGCGGCTTGGTGGAGGACTCTCTTTAGATTTTTTAGCGGATTCGATTTGAGTTTCTGGTATGCGAGTTTCGGCAGCAGCATGCAGGATCTACATTCTAAACTTGCAGAGAAGTCTGAGATAAGTACGGGATTTTGATTTACTAGTTCAGCTCCAGGGTTATAACTTATACACTTTCTATGTGTTGAATCGACTCCTTATCGTTGAATTTCCTTTGTGATGGAAACGATACCACGGTCTCTTGAGATTCAATAACATTTTCGTCTTTGTTGCGAGAGAGGACGCCTCCTGTGATGCCACCTTTAACGAAAATCAAATCGATTTCCTCCAATTCCAAGTTGGCAGTTTCTGGGAAGAAACAATAGGTTAATGGAATAAAGATAAAATTCAACACTGCAAAGATGATGAAGCATTTCCAGCCGATGTTATCCATTGCAATTGGAGTGATTTTCACAATGGCATATACGCAAAGCCAGTTGAAACCTGAGGCAATGGCACAAGCACGGGAACGTAGTCTCGTAATATTGATTTCAGATCCATAAAACCATGGCACAGGTAATAACCCCACAGAGTAGAAGATCTGGAATAAGAAGATGAATCCAACAGCACCGCCCGCAGTACCTGTTGATCCGATAGATAACAATATTGAAACCATCACAAAGCAGAAGGATAAGCCTGAAAGACAAACTAATAACAATGTTCTTCTACCGAAACGATCCATGATGAAAACAGGTATCACTGAACCGATCAAGTATGTGATTGATGTACACCCACCTAGGATACTTGCCATTCTAGCGGTAAACCCCATTGTATTTTGATAAATTAATGGTGCGTAGTAATTGAGACCATTAGAGAAGGAAAACTGTTGAAATATCATCAACATGATTGTTAGACAAATACGTCTGAAATTTTGGATTTTGCCCATAGTGAAGAACTCCTTGAATTTGAAAGGACCATCTTTATTCTCCTCATTAATGGTTTCTTGGATTTCCAAGACTTTACCTTGAACAGTCAAATGATCCATTGGAAGGTCTTCCAAATGAGCTATAAGCTCTCTACCATCCTCGACACGACCATGAGCAATCAGCCATCTTGGCGATTCTGGGAGAAATAATGCTTGGAATACAAGACAAACTGCAAAGAATGCCTGGAAACTGACGGGGAACCTCCATTGGAACCCATTAGAGTAATCTTGGGTAGCGAACCCTGTCCAGTAGGCAATCACTAGTCCCAATATGGTCACTGTCCCTTGTAATGTTAGTAGGGCACCTCTGATATTCGCTGGAGAACATTCACTTTGTAACATGGGGACAGAACTACTATTCATCCCATTACCAATCCCTGTAATGACTCTCCCAGTGATGAGCAGCCCAATGTTCGTAGCAGCACCTAAGAAACACGTTCCAAAGATCATGATGGTCCCACCAAGCAAGATCATTTTGCGTCTGCCCAATGGTTCACCAATGAAATAGGCAAGGATACTACCACCGACACATCCCAGGTCATACGTGGCATTGATGTCACCTTGTAGATTAGCGTCTGGATACTTGAAGTATTTGTTGAAGACAGGGTTTGCAATGACGTTTGCCATGACACCTTGGTCGTATCCCAGTAGGAGGAACGCCTGGAGACAGCATAGCGTGATTGATATCAGGAGCTTGCGTCCCCTGAAGAACTTGTTATAGCGAGGAAAGAGCTGTTTAGGCATTGTTGATATGGTCATATGATGATACCGTCTAGTTTACATCTTTCTCAGAGACCGTTTGCTTCAAGTATTTATATACAGTTCAGCTTTGACACTTTCAACTTTCAACTGATCATAACAATAATTAGGTCCTTATGTTCCCCAGCTTTAAGATCAACGGTCCTTCGTGATCTAAATTCCCACTTTGACACTACGATGAGATCGTGATTCGTGGGTACCTCATTATTGTTGTCGCCAAATGATCACCCGGTGGTGATGGCAATGATGATGCGAACTCAGACAACAACAAAGGCCTCAACATTGTTCCTGAAGTCGTAATAATACGCTATTTATCACTGTCTTTTATTGTTCCGAATAGTACACAAATGGCTCAATATCAGAGCAATTCGGACGATTAAAAAACGTCAGAGATCCTTGCAAAGCAGACTGCACAATGGCACTGGTTATACTAACTTCACACTGCTCCCTGATTAAATAACTGACAATCTCCTCATCGCTGAGCTTCGAGATCTCGCTATTGTTCCAATCCCACTCACTAAAAAATCGCTGCCCAACAGAAAAAAAAAAAAAAAAAAAAAAAACGGATTTAATTGTAAAAACACCGAGATAAATAATGCCTTGTCTACCGTTATCTACAACATCAGCCAGCGCATTCCAATGGAGAAAGAGAAGCAAAGGGAAGCGTACGTCTACGAGGAGCCATCCTGGGCCGTGAAGCTCGGGTACGACCTGTTCGTGTGGCTTTTGGGCTCCGTCTTTAACTGTTTTTTCAGAGAAATCCGTCCTAGAGGAGCTTTCAGAATCCCTAAACAATCACCATGTATCTTTGTCGCTGCTCCACACGCTAACCAGTTCGTGGATCCTGTCATATTGATGGGGCAGGTGAAGAACGAGACAAACAAGAGAGTCAGTTTCCTCATTGCTGAGAAATCGTTGAGAGTTAACGGAGTGGGACATTTAGCCAAGTTTGCAATGACTATTGGTGTCAAGAGACCTCAGGATGAGTTGAAAAACGCTACTGGTACTATTTCGATCGACCCTACAAATCCATTAAAGATCAAGGGGAAGGGAACGAAGTTTACGAAAGAAGCTGGTGTTAAAGGTTTGATTGGGCTGCCAAGTTCAAAAGGTAATGCTGAAATTTTGGAAATTGTCAACGATGAAGAATTGATCATCAAGAAAGAGTTTAAGAAAAACGCAATTGACTACATCAACTCTAAAGGTGGCTCAACCCCTTACAAATTGGCTGCTAAAGTTGACCAACGCAAAGTTTATGAAAAAGTGTTTGCCCACTTAAGTCATGGGCACTCCATTGGTATCTTCCCAGAAGGTGGTTCACACGATCGTACAGACCTATTGCCATTGAAAGCCGGTGTCGCTATCATGGCTCTAGGTGCCATGCAAAATAATCCGGACTGTGATGTCAAGATTGTGCCATGTGGTATGAATTATTTCGCTCCACACAAGTTCAGATCTAGAGCCGTTGTCGAGTTTGGTCATCCAATCTCAATTTCCAAAGAGACTGTGGCAATGTATAATAATCCAGAGACCTCGAAAGAAGCCATTTCCAAACTTTTGGACACTATTACCCAAGGTCTAAAAGCTGTTACTGTGACTTGTGATGATTATGAAACTTTAATGGTTGTGCAAGCTGCTAGAAGATTGTATGCCAATGAGAAAATCTTACCGATCCCAATCGTTGTTGAGATGAATAGAAGATTAGTCAAAGGTTACAACCATTTCAAAGATCATCCAGATATCATCTCACTCAGAAAAGAGATCATGGAATACAATGAAAATTTGAAACAATTACACCTCCCAGATCATGAAGTCAACAATGTCGCCAATCTACAAGGTTATTTCTTGAAAAACTTGTGGATCCTCTTATCCCGTTCAACAAAATTATTGATCTTGTTTATCTTAGCCCTACCAGGTATCGTCCTTTTCACTCCTGTTTTCATCGTGGGTAAAGTCTACTCAAACAAGAAAAAACGTGAAGCTTTAGCAGGGTCTCTTGTTAAGATCAAGGCTAATGACGTCGTGGCCACTTGGAAAATCTTGATCGGGATGGGTCTTGCCCCATTATTATACATCTTCTACTCATGTCTAGGTGTTTGGTATTGGAAAGATGAATTTAGCTCTAGTAGTAAAATCACACTGTTTGTGGTGATCTACATCGCTAGTGCCATTGTCACTTATTCTGCATTGATCATTGGTGATACAGGCATGGATATTGCTAAATCGTTGAGACCGGTGTACTTGTCATTGGTTAGTCCTCAAGTTATGTTTGATTTGCAAGCTCAACGTAAGAGATTGGCCGAAAAGATCGTGGAGATTGTTAACAAGCTTGGTCCTGAATTGTTCCCAGATTTTGATCATTTAAGAAATTGGGAATTGAAAGTGGACGATGCCTTAGAGGATAAGAAGACTGAGGAGTTGAGACGTAGAAGAAAGGAAAAGAGAAGGCAAGAACGTGAAGCCGCTGCCGCTGCTGCTGCTGCAACTGCCACTTCTACCAGTATTGAAGTGGACTCTGATGCCGAATCATTATCAAATGCTCAAATTTTTGCAAACAGTTCAGACGCTGAAAGCACAGATTTCTCTATTTCTTCAGCATCATCCACAACCTCGATGGAGGATATTTCTCAAATCGGATTAGCCTCCAAGATCAGAGACACTTTGAGAGAAAGAAGAGCTCATGAACAGCAACAAGAAGAAGAGGAACAAATATGACAACATAATTAACTAACTACTATATTCAACGTCAATTGAACATATCATCATATAAATTATATAAAATTAAACCTGTTAATTCTTTGCTAATAAATAATTTTCGAAGCTTATACATATCGATATTCTGTACCAAGTAGACCTTACAAAAACTTAAAATGAACTCCAACTCCAATCTGCAGGTATGGCACCCACAGTATTATCACTGCTGTTATTATTACCATTATTGGCATTGTTACTCTTCCCAGGTTTCGTAGTACCAATTTTCCCATTCCCAACTTTAGACACATTAGGATTCTTATCACGTATGAACACTTCGTAATCCTTAAGACACAAGTCACAAACTTTACACGAGACACCATTGTTCAAATCCAGTGAAAAATTTGCATCGGACCCCAAGTTCAAAGAGTTCATCAAATGTTCTGAGCAGAAAATATCACCACATCTTCTGCAATGGTGTCTTCTCTCGAAAAACGTGAATTTCTTATCACATAGTGCACATGAGTTTCTTGTCAGGTCGTTTTTCCAATGTGTTCTAGTAGGTTGTAGTCCACTTGAGGCTGAATGATGCCAGTATTGTCTTGATAAAGAAAGGTTATTACCGTTGGAGTTTCTCGAAGGGTCATTCTTCGTAAAGCTTGTGAAAGGCGAAGGAGAAGCTGATGATTTTCTTGATTTGGCCTCATTGATCGACTTCAAATCTTCAGGTTTTAAATTTGTATGCGATTGACGTAATACCGCGGGGACATACATCGGTCTTTTAGGGTCGTTTATGGTCTTTAATGATGATGTATCATCCACAGTTTTAGCAGAGGATGTGGAAATGGATTTGTTCATCAACGCAGGACGCAAGTCTGATGATGAAGGTAGTTGCAGGCTTTGTGAGCTTGGTCTCCGAGACTCTATGAGCTGTGATGATAGTGTTGTTGTTGAATATTGTTTCTTATCACGTAGTTGAGCCGCGGCGGATGGATTAATCTGAGGTTTTCTCGTCAGTAATGGTGACGAGCTAGGTCTGTGGAATGGCTTTGTATTGGAATGGGAGTTGGCCCGCTGTGAAATGGTTGATGATGATGCGCTGTGATGTTTGCTGGGTATTAGATTATCAATTGTGGAATTATCCTCTTTGATGACTTGCTCATGAGTATCAACAGGTTCTTTCCTTTGGAAGTCAACCTCTGCTGGCTGGAACCTCGACAAGTTTGATAATCTTCGAAGCGCATCATCAGTCAATCTTTTCTGTTCATCATCAATCTCTGCATCTCCATCACTATCAACTGCTGCTGCTGCTGCTGCTGCTGCTGTTGCGCCGGTAGTAGCGTCCTCTTTATTGAAAGGCAGTCTTTGCCCAATTTCAAACGAGGCTCTTCTCTTTGTTGAGCCTGCTGTAGCTGGAGCTTGGATGTATGAGCTTGGATCGATAGCTTTACTCTGTGGCTGTTGCGACTGCATGTTGTTGCTGTTGGCATTGTTATTGTTGGATGCTCCGACGCTGGTATTCATCGATGACATTTGATTATTCTGAACAAAGCTTCTTAACGATACACTGGAAAGCACAGACTGCACTGATTGTGTTCTTGACTTAGGCACAGCTCTCTTCTCGAAAGTGATTTCGCTTGGTAAGTCGGTCTCTTCGATGGTCTGATTGTAATTGTTGACTCTGTCAAACTGCTGGATGCTCATTCCAGCATTATCCGCCATATTGTTCTCTTGGTGATATGGCCGCTTCTTTGGTGACTTATTAGGCAGGTATCTCACTGGACTGTCTAAGCCTTGGTCTCTTGCCTTGTTTCTGTGGTTGGTTGTGGATGGAATGCTGGCGATGCTTTAGTGAATAATTTCAATGTCTTTATCAATCAATGCGTTAAATTACTCGCTATTACTCACATCACTTCGCGAATCGATTCTGCAAAATCCCAGTCACGTGACTTTCGATTACTTAGGCGTGTGTTTCCGTGGCTTTCAACTTTCAACAAATAGGATCTTTGGCCGAGTGGTTTAAGGCGCTCGACTCAAGATCGAGTATCGTAAGATGCAGGCGTTCGAATCGCCTAGGATCCATTATTTTTTAAGTTCCAGAAACATCTGGACACCACTTTTTTTTTTAACTTACTAGCTAAGGCTTGGCTCTGCTTAAATGCCATTCAGTGGTACACCGCTACTTCATAGTTAAAAGCCTTAGCCTTCTTTGTCTATATGAAGACATATTTTTAAACAGTCACGGAAGACTTATGAATATTCTATGCCAAAATGAATTCAACGGGGTGGGTATTACTCGTAAAGCAAACTACCACTTTCTCGGTACAACTGACATACAAAAAGTCACTGATAAATCACCAAATTAACTGGGTAAGATTTAATGAGCTACTGGATTTCACTTAAAGTATAAAAAACATTGATTAAAGCTGATATTTGAACAATAAATAAACAAGAGAACCTCGAATAACAACTGTTGTGAATACTTTGCAATATGTGAAAATGGGCTAGTAGAAAAATAAAGACAGCCACTAGGTATAATAAGAAGATACATCAATTCAGTATCATAACACGATTTGGCGGATTTCAAGAAAGTGAAAGAAAAATCAAGTTGTAGTATTTGTCAGCTTTGGTGAACCATTATTATAGATCAGTTTAAGCAACGACACATTGACCAACAAGCATACCACCCCAGTAGAAGTTGTCTTTGTTTTCTTGGTTGTCAGATGGAGCAGCGGAAGAAGTGATAGTGTTAACTGGTTGCATTTTGAATTTAGTGAGTTTTTGTTTGTAATTCTTTGATGATGAATAAAGAAAGACAAAACTCAGGTCCAGAAGAGGGATACCTGCCTCGATTTATACACGAATAGACTGATGATAATGAGGTTTAAGTCATTTTGATTGTTTGTAAACATAATAGGCATGTCCAAGTAGTTGTCTCTATAGGGTTTAAATTGAATGCTTGGCTGTTACATAGATAGATCTTGATTACTTCCCTTTTGGGATTACACAATATGCATCATAAGAAATGGAATATTCTATTCAAGTAAAAAAGAACTTCAACAATTATGCATAGGTCTACTCACTGTATGCAGGGCTGGGGGTCATCTTTGTGGTGCTTGTTGGAGAGTTTGTGCCGCTTAAATAAAATCAAAGAGGTAATGGGAATGTCTTTGAAGGAACGTAGACCATATGCCTTCATCAATAGCAAATAACTAAATTGTTCATCCCAATCATTGAGCATGATCTCAAGAGCTTTCTTCTACCATTTTCTTGTGGATTTGGTCGAGCTCGTACGTTCCTCTCTCGTCTCCTCATTAAATGCTTATACATGGATGTTTAGTAAACACAGATGACTGAACTGACGCCCCATATGTTCTCTAGACTTTTGTGCAGCATGCAACTGTATTGATCGAATTGATTGTATCAAGTTTCATGAAAAGTTCCCTAGCAGATTCTTCTGCAATTTAATGTGATAAATTTCAAATTTTTCACTTTCGGAAGGACCCTATACCAAATGAGATTGATCCTACAGAAAAACTACATATTTACAACAGGAAAACGAGAAAAAATAGAGCTTCATGCTTGATGTTTACCATCAATGTATCCCCAAATATAAATCACTTGCCTCACTAAGATCTGGATAGAGATTGAAACAGCCAAGCTTTAATGTATTCCATTTAACTGGAAAATCGCTATTGTGTCAACCCGATTAGGAAGTTATCCATACGGTTAATTGTAACTGCCAAGTAAAATAATCCCAACCAATTACTTTTCTAGAAACCACGATGGTAAATGAATGAAAGCATGCTTAATACTAATGGTATAGCTTTCTTTGTACGTAGTTCTCTATGTATAAATTGAAGTCAATTCCTCTCAGTAGTTGATCAATAATTACTTTTCCTTTCATCATCAAACAATCTTAGAATCAACACTCACTAAATTCAAAATGCAACCAGTTAACACCATCACCGCTTCCGCTGCTCCATCTGACAACCAAGAAAACAAAGACAACTTCTACTGGGGTGGTATGCTTGTCGGTCAATGTGTCGTCGCTTAGATGAAAAAAAAAAGTCAACACAATACCCATTATTTGGTAGTTCTTGATGCTGCTTTAAAGACAATACGCTGCTTAACTATTCTTACAGTTCTCTTTCAATTTCTAAGATCCGATAGACTCTTTAATAAAATCTTTTCATATATTGGAACATTCAGTAGATCCAATCGCTCTTCTGTATGAAACTTAATTGTATAAGTCAAGCACCCGGACCTCCTTTTCGCCCCCAAAAAAGCATGTAGTAGCCTGAAACTAGTACCTTTTTAATGAAATGATACCCACTTTACCATCAGCGTAACAGAGTATGGATAATCAAGTACAATCTGAGAGAGCTGTCTATACCTATTTTCCAGTTCCGACCCATAGTTAAGAATTTTTCATCACGTGCACACTGAGATACGCCCTCGGATCTCTAATCAATTCCCACTGGCGAAAGTCCAACTTTACAGAATTAAACACGGTGGTAAAAGACAGAGCATCAAAGGACACCCAAGGCCATCCTACACAAATACACACAGGACCACACACAATGGGGCTCACGAAGGTCAATGAGGCTACACTGGGCAATGTCCAATTGATCTTAAAAGGTATCATCTTGATCTCAATCGCTGGGGCCGCTATCTCGTCACGTTTGTTTTCAGTCATCAGATTTGAGAGTATCATCCATGAGTTCGATCCATGGTTCAATTTTAGAGCTACCAAGTACTTGGTGTCGCACAGTTTTTACGAGTTCTTGAATTGGTTCGATGATAGAACTTGGTATCCATTGGGTAGAGTCACTGGTGGTACTCTATATCCAGGTTTGATGGTTACCAGTGGTACCATCTGGCACGCATTGAGAAAGATTGGTTTACCAATCGATATCAGAAACATCTGTGTCTTGTTGGCCCCTGCTTTCTCAGGGTTAACTGCTTATGCCACATACTTGTTCACCAAGGAAATCAAAGATTCCTCAGCTGGTCTACTAGCTGCCGCCTTCATGGGTATCGCTCCAGGTTACATCTCAAGATCTGTTGCAGGTTCTTACGATAACGAAGCCATTGCTATCACCTTGTTGATGGCTACTTTCTTCCTTTGGATTAAGGCCTCTAAAGAAGGTTCAGTCTTTTGGGCTTCTTGGTCAGCTGTCTTCTACTTTTACATGGTTTCAGCTTGGGGTGGTTACGTTTTCATTACAAACTTGATCCCATTACACGTCTTTGTCTTGATCTTGATGGGTCGTTACTCTCACAAATTATACACTTCATATTCAACTTGGTACGCTATTGGTACTTTAGCCTCAATGCAAATCCCATTTGTCGGGTTCTTGCCAATTCGTTCAAACGATCATATGGCCGCCTTGGGTGTCTTTGGTTTGATTCAAATCGTTGCATTTGGTGATTTTGTCCGTTCAAAAGTCCCATCAAAACAATTCAAATCTGTTTTGATCGTTTCCATCTTTTTGATTATCGTTTTAGGTATTGCCGGTTTGGTTGGTTTGACATTAGCTGGATTAATTGCCCCATGGACCGGTCGTTTCTATTCCTTGTGGGATACTAACTATGCCAAAATCCATATTCCAATTATCGCTTCTGTCTCAGAACATCAACCTACCGCTTGGCCAGCATTCTTCTTTGACACTCAATTCTTAATCTGGTTATTCCCAGCTGGTGTCTATTTGATGTTCCAAGAACTGAGCAATGAACATGTCTTTGTCATTATCTACAGTGTCTTATGTTCTTACTTTGCCGGTGTTATGGTCCGTTTAATGTTGACTTTGACTCCAATCATTTGTGTTTGCGGTGCTGTTGCCATCTCTAAACTTTTCGACATCTACTTAGATTTCTCTGAGTACTTACAAGATGGTAAAACCGCTGCTGCTGCTCCTTCAGCTCCAGTTGAAGTTGAGCTAGAAAAATTGAACATCAAAGACTCTGCAAAGGACATTGACTCTGAAGCTACTATTCCAAAATCTAAGCCATCTTTGTTCAACTTATTGACCAAGTTGACTGTTGTGCTATCATTTGGTTCTTACCTATACTTGTTTGTCTACCACTGTACTTGGGTCACTTCTAATGCATACTCTTCTCCATCTGTTGTGTTGGCTTCCAGAAACCCAGATGGCTCTCAAAACTTGATTGATGATTATCGTGAAGCTTACTACTGGTTACGTATGAACACTCCAGAAGATGCCAAAGTTATGGCTTGGTGGGATTACGGTTATCAAATCGGTGGTATGGCTGACCGTACCACTTTAGTTGATAACAACACATGGAACAACACACATATCGCCACTGTTGGTAAAGCCATGTCCTCACCAGAGGATGTCTCTTACAAGATCTTGAGACAACACGATGTTGATTACGTCTTGGTTATCTTTGGTGGGTTATTGGGTTACTCAGGTGATGATTTGAACAAATTCTTATGGATGGTTCGTATCGCTGAAGGTATCTGGCCAGATGAAGTTAAAGAAAGAAACTTCTTTACTGATAAAGGTGAATACAGAGTTGATGCTGGTGCTACTGAAACCATGAAGAACTCATTGATGTACAAGATGTCCTACTACAGATTCACTGATGTCTTTGGTAGCAGACAAGCCGTTGATAGAGTTCGTAACCAAGTCATAACCTCCAAGATTGACTTGAATGTTGTTGAAGAAGCTTACACCACTGAAAACTGGTTAGTGCGTATTTACAAAGTTAAAGACTTGGATAACGTTGGTCGTGACTTGAAAGATGCCACTAAATTCGATCAACAAGCTGCTGCTGGTGTTAAAAAGAGACAACAAAAACGTCCAGATTTGGAGTTACGTGAATGATTGATGATACCACTATAAAAAGCCTCTCTTTATGTACATTTAAATAGATAAATCAAAATACGTTTCAAAAGAAAATAAGGTATAACGCAATGCTTCCGATTAGACTTCATGGGTGTTTGTGAAGATAGTTCATGTAGGAGCAGCTTGATCTTGGTATTGATAAATTGTGAATGTTTAATGTCAGCCTAAATGGGTTGATTAATTAGGCGTAATTCATCGAATATCCACAACATGGTCAACCATTATCTACAAATAAACTAAACTAGCACTAAAAATTGGAATTAAAAGATATAAATATAAATTTTGCACATATTTATACATATATGAGAGATAGCTAATTAAAAAAATATATATTTTCTTGAAATTTTGTAGTTAGTCTGTTTTTGTAGTTACATCAAATTTTAGGAGATCCTCTTCATGCTTAAACTTAATTTTCACCCTGATCAAAAAGTTCTAAAATCCTCTGGATTTTATCAAAGCCTATACAATGCGATATTTGATATCCATTAGCATGATTTTTCTTCCACTTTACTGTCATTTTCAGCTGACAACTCCAATTTATTGTTGCTTGATATTGTGATTACATAATACATATAAACTTGCCGTGGTACGGCCACAGCAATTTTGAAACGTCAACAATTTAATTATTATAACTAGTAACCGTCAATATTTATTGCAACTTTCTACGTTTCAAGGACACTAAGGAAAGACTGATCGGTATATCCCTATAGAGATATGAGTGAAGATGAACTCGAAGAGAATGGACTAGAAGTTCAAGTTCAGGAGCTGAATATTGATGAAGACGAGGTTGCTCAATCCGAGGAAAACAATGATACTCCAATGGAAGAGAAGGTGGTAGTTCAGGAGAACGAGAACGAAAAGCAAGACGTTACCGAGGCTGCTGAAGTAGCAGAGGTTGAAGAAGAAGAAGAGGACGATGATGATGACTTCGGTGCATTCTCTGATGCTTCATTCGACGATTTTGAACAACCACAAGAAGCACCAGAACCTACGATATCAGCAGATCCAGTGACAATATCTACCAACTACACACAACTACCACAATCTCTCTTTGATGAGCCAGAGCTTTTACACTCAACATTGGAAAAACTGATGAATGAAATATACCCAGAGGAACTACTGGAAACATCGGCCCCACAGAACACAGACGTACTAAACGACCGTTCGAGATTACTTTTGGAAAGATTGACCGCACTGCCCTATTTAAAACCATACAGTTGGAAAAAAAGTTCACTACGAAGACAACTACTGATAACGCTAGGCATTCAAGATACTGAGAACGATCATAAGAAAAAGAGAATCGTGGGTGATGGTATGCAATACAAGATCACTCCATTCAAAGAATTGAATATAAATGATAAAGATGCACAAACATATAGAGAGGAGACAAATGTGATACTGGACAATCTGGAAGCAACGCTTAAGGATGATGAAGAGCTACAAGTGATGGATGAGGAGCAATTGATGCAGATAATCGATGAGTATAAAGAAAACATTAGAGACTTGGAAAAATTACTGGCAGTATGGGAGCACGAACAAGAGAAATTGGAATTGGATAATCAGACATTCGAAGGTGTCGTGGAAAATTTGGTAGGTCATACTCAGAGATTGAGAAGGGAGGAGACGTTGAAGAACTTGAAGAAAGAAGCTCAGAAATCGAAAGGTATCGGATCAATGTTTAAGATCAAGTCCAAGAAATAGATGTGGGGGCGCAAATTTATTGCGTATCTTAATGAATTCACAAAAAACATAACATTAAAACGATAATTCATGACAACATCGAACATTATATAAAACAAGTAGAAAATCTGGAAAAATGAACTAGACAAAAAAAAGTGCGTAAGCTAAAATGCACTAGGAGTATTTGGATTCGTGTAGAAAAACTCATTAATCGAACTCATATTTTGTAAGTTTATTGAATTGTTCACATTAGTGAAATCAACATCACCCAAATTGTTGAAATCGAAAACATCTGGATCAAACCCATCAACTTGGACATCATCGAAAAGATCAGTTGGTGATCTATTATGTGATTGAGATGAACTTGTGGCGCTTGATGTATATTGTTGCTGTTGTGGTTGTTGAACATTTTGTTGTTGTTGAGGGTGTTGGTTTTGTCCATTTTCTGGATGAGGTTGTTGAGAAACATGAGATGTGGTTAATGGATGTGAGTGGTGTTGTAACTGTTGAGGATTCTGATGTTGATGAGGTTGGTGATGAGATTGATGATGTTGATGGTGGGAATGATGATGATGATGTTGACGATGATGATGCTGAGGGAACAATTCTGATGGGTTGAAATTGTTGTTGTTTCTGGAGCTTGAAGGTAAAGTGTTGGTGAACAGGTACAAATCTGGGAACTCCAGATTATTAGCAGGCGCCTGAGCAGGGGCAGGAGGCTGTGGAGCAGGGGCAGGAGTAACACTTGTTGATGGTTGAGCTTGAGAGTGTGGTGATGGAGTCGAATATTCTCTCTGGAATGGTTGATTATTCTGCATAACATTCACATTTTGATGAGGATAGTTGTGTTCTTCTTTAATTTGTGGTGTATTTGAATCTTGTTGCTGCTGTTGCTGCTGCTGTGCCACTTGATTCTCAGCCAATGGTTGTACTGGGAAATCATTTGGATTAATCTGAATTGATTGACTTCTCCCCATTGGCACTTGACTTTCAGACAATTTCTTCTTTGCCAATAAACCCAACATTTTAACTCTTTCCTCTGTGTCTTCAGCCAACATCTTCATACGATGTCCAATCACCACGGCGATCAAATAAATTTTACCAACCTCTTCAAGAGCCTTATACAAAACTTCATAACCCAATCTTGCTGTCCGTGCAATAGACTTATTTGGAGATTCCAAATGACAAATAAAAGTCATTGAAGCGATGAAAAAAGTTGGGATCAACATTGAGTTACAATATTTTGTTTGATTTTGTTTCAACATTTTGGCCGATATATCTGCAATGATACGTGAAGCTTGGAAAACAATCCCTTCGCTTGGATAATTTTTCCCATGTAATGTCGTTGTCTTGATCATATTTGATCTATGCACGAGACAAATAGCCCCATAATAGTACAAGTTCAAAGTGTTGACACTTAAGGAGAATTTCTTATTTGGAGAATATTGCAACTCATGAGGTAAATTATTTCTCCATGCACTCATCAACATATCACAATGTGTTATAATCCAATTCTGACGATGTGTTAATCTCTCAGCTTTAGCACTGTACTGTTCTTGCAACACAATAGACATGATTTCCGATAATTTAACCATTTGCATAAAAGACTCCGAGTCCTCATAACTAACATCATTAGGGAAATCCTCTCTTGTCAACACTGCGACATCACAGTCTTCCAAATGTATAGCATTTGGTCTCCCAAACGCCACAGAGATCGATGTATCTTTGATGTATAGGTTCCACCAAAGTAATTTCCATATTTTTTTTTCCTTTTCAGTCAAGCTACTTTCACCATCAAGCGATCTATGAAACCCGTATCCATGAGCCACTGTGATGGCTATACGAGTCCAGTAATAACTATTACCCAAGATATCATCCAATCCTTCCCAAAATTTCGTAAACAAAGTTAAAGATTGCACCAAGATCATTGGATCTCTTTCATAGTTGGCATCATAGAGCGCTTTAGCCCTCTGGTAAAAAGTACAACTTGCCAAATAGTTTGAACCATCAGCATCGAATAAACTGGGGTTTTCAGAGACTCTTGAAGCGGCTAATAACACTGCTTGTAATAGCAATATAGATATTGACCCATCTCTATAGGCTTGCATAAATGATTCCTTGTCAATGATAGGCTCCAATGGGTAAATCCTAGTGAAGAAAGTATTGATCAAATCATCACAAAGTTGCTTTTCAGGTAATAAGAACGCACCACGGACCCTTAGGATCTCCATCTGTACCGTGTCTAGCCCCATGCGGGTCTTGTCGATAATTTTCTTTAAATAAGGTGGAACATATTCTTCCTTGGTGATTCTATGGTTTGACGAGCCTGTAGAACGATCATTTATCAAGTTTGCCGTAGATGAGCCACCCAAGAATGAGACTGAAGCCATTCTTTGTGAGAATTTGGACTGGTCGATTTTGGCGCTTTGAGCAGACACTGCAGCTACTGGTTCGTGTTTCTTCTTGGACGAAGCAGATGAAGGCGTGGTGGACAATGGTACGGATTCCAGTGAGTTTGTTGATGTGGATTGTTGATTCAGTTGGTTTGGTAGTGGCGCGTTGTTGGAGTCAACCACTATACCAGTTTGGGACGATACCGATCCGTTGTTATTATGAGATGGAATTGAGCTTGTCGTGGTCTCTTGCTTCAGGTCCCCAGCTTTAGAACTGGCTTTATTACCAAGTTCAATAGTCTGAGCAGGGTCTTTCTTCTGTTTAGCATTCTTCCTTACTTTTGGTTCAGGGAATTTGCATTCACAGCCAAATGTCAAGCAATTCGTACAAGGTATATGGATCATAGCATCGCAACGCACCTTCCGACTATGGCACACTTCACATGCTCTTGTGGATCTTGATCTCTTGAACTTTACTGAGTACTTCTTTGTAGTTGTAGTTGGCGCCTGAGTCGCTGGAGCTGCTGTTGTCACCTCTTGCGAGGCTGTAGCAGCACTGTTATTGTTTGTGTCTTTTGGTTGCTCCATTGTCTTGATCATCACCTTGTGGCTGCCTGTGGGTAACTTGACTAGCTATTGGTGGACTCCTTGAACTAGTTGTCAGCACACTGTATTCGATCTGACTAATAATGTGGATTTCTCGGTGTTCTTGAAGATTTGATAGTCAATGGAACGCTGTGGACCTGTGGAACCCCCCCGCTAATATGTTTAACGGTTTAAAAATTTGAGATGAGGTCGTTCGTTCGGTAAACGGATGCTAAAAAAGGGTCTGTGGAAGGCCAGTGGAAGTGGACTTCAAGTTGGCTTTTATCAGTGGGATGGCCAATACAAATGAGTACTCAGAGCGTCACTTCCTGGTCCTCTGCTTGTGCTGTTTGCCGGTTCTTTCAGCTGTTTGATTCAGTTTGTGTTTATAGGCTAAAACTAAAATTAGTGAGTGCGCGGCTTTTGTCGGCGGAAGTGACCAGACGCCCATCCGGACACCACGGAATTACCACTATGGAGAGTCTTTTGGCATGTGACGCTGGAGCCACTGAAAGCCTATTAGATTATGTAGTTAGTTGCTTAGAGTTATGTGGAGTGGGTCCCGCTTGACCTTATTGTCATTAGCTGGATGAGATCATTGGCTGTTGTCACTTGTTATCGTTGTTGATAGTTGATTATTTCATCTCCGAAAGCTGAAAAAAAAGCTGCGATCATTGAAATGTACGTACGTTTATAGTGACAAAGTGAAGGAAGAACGCTATCAGGAAGGATCTGAAGGGCCAATTTGTACAAAATGGGCCACAAGAACTTCACATGGAAAGAGATCAGCGCAGCCGGAGCCAGTACCGTGGGGATAATATGGGCTTTGAAACAATTGTACCAGGCATATAAGCAGCAACAGCAACAGCCAACATTGACCAAATTGTCACCTCCACAAGTCGGAGTGGAGGGTCTAGTTGGTAATACTCCCATGGTGCTTATCAAATCACTTTCGCAATATACCGGATGTGAAATCTATGCCAAATTAGAGTACATGAACCCTGGTGGGTCAGCTAAAGATCGTGTTGCATTAGCCATTATCCAAGATATGGAATCCCGTGGTGAATTGGAACCAGGTCAAACGATATATGAGGGAACCTCGGGGAGTACGGGGATAAGTATTGGCACTATAGCCAACTCGTTGGGGTATCGTTCAGAGATCCATTTACCAGATGATACTTCTCCTGATAAATTAGCATTGTTCAAGACTCTTGGTGTGGATATTGTGAAAGTTAAACCAGCATCCATTGTGGATCCGGATCAATATGTGAACAGTGCCAAGTCTGCTAGTTTAAATGGTGGTGGTGTGTTTGCTGATCAGTTTGAAAATGATTCGAATTGGAGAGTGCATTATAAAAATACTGGACCAGAGATTTACCAGCAATTGAATGGTGATATCGATGTTTTCATTGCCGGTTGTGGTACAGGTGGTACCATCTCAGGTGTTTCCAAGTACTTGAAAGAGAAGTTGGGAGATGACGAGATCACTACGATATTGGCTGATCCACAGGGGAGTGGATTTTATAACCGTATTAATTTCGGTGTGATGTATAGTGATAAGGAGAAAGAAGGTACGAGAAGAA
Organism: Hansenula queroliae; assembly: GCA_030674255.1. NCBI lineage: Eukaryota > Fungi > Ascomycota > Saccharomycetes > Phaffomycetales > Wickerhamomycetaceae > Hansenula > Hansenula queroliae. The sequence goes on along the minus strand of JAJLXP010000071.1, from coordinate 26,579 downwards.
GACACCAAGTGGATACCATCGTGGAGGGGATTGGCTTGAACAGAATAACACATAATTTCAAACAAGGTGAACAATACATTGATGAGTCCATCAGAGTCAGTGATGAACAAGCTATAAAGATGGCTAAATACCTAAATGTCCATGATGGGATCTTTATTGGGTCCTCTACGGCTATAAATGCCGTTGCCGCTGTATTGAAATGCCAACGTGATGGGCTACAGGGTAAAAGAATCGTCATCATAGCGTGTGATAGTGGAAGTCGACACTTGAACAAGTTCTGGAAAGAGGCTGCTGATGTTGATAAAAACGTTACACTGGAGGAGGTGATTGCATCGTGAAATTAATATGAATTTATATTTCCTATTGAGGAAAGTGTTAAAATAAATAAAAGCCTTACAATACAAAATTCTTTTATTTTTAGTACGCTTTGCGTGATCTGCAATTTCTTTTGTATCGAATTTTTTTGGTACGTACAATTGAAGGATAACAACAATAGCAATTGTGTAGTTGACTCATGGTAACTCATAGTAGCCAGTGCAATCTATCCTGGTCTCTATATATATTAGTATAACAATTGTAACCGTAGTTAAGCATGTCTCTAGCTGTTCCGGTACCTGAGTCTAGACTTTCACCGCTGTTTCCGTGCGGAATGCAGAGCAGATTCGCGGCTTTCGCAGGAGTTGCGACTGTTGCCGAATCGGGAACACTTCCGCTTTGGGACATTTAGCGTGTGTTTTTTTCTTTTCCTAGCGATTTCAGCATTCTCTTGCAAACAAAATTCCAAAATAATCCTCAAATTGGTAGAAACAAAGATCTGGCGCCCAACTATCAACACCATCAACACCTTCTAAACTCTGGCTTTGAACACAGCGCTTCGCTAGACAGAAACACATCTGCCAACTACCGACTTTCCCATCACTTACGCAGTCTTTTTTCTCATCGTTTTAGGAGTCCTTGAAGTGGTTCTACTTTAAAACCTCATTTAGCGCCCTTGCTCTCCTAAGAATAAACAGACCACCAACAGTGTTGTTCTTCTAACTCCATTCCCACCATTTCGATCGCTGTCATACAATCCATTCACGATACCAACACTCACTCTAGTCTTTCTTTCATCAACAAGGTATCAAAGGAGTCCCATACAAACTTAGAATTGTTTACAATTTTGACGTGTTTACTATAGCATTACTAGAGGATATCAGGACAAACAATTTAGAGAATGCAACTAAAGTTCATTACACTACTACTCCTGGCTCAGGCAATCAATGCTTCACCTTTGGATATCGCTTCCTGGATCAGAAATTTGGGTGTTGCGGACAATTCAACAACTTCATCCAGTATTGCTTCCACTTCAAGTACCTCTAATGTCAATCCATTCTTCACAAGTTCTACTAATCAAGATGATTTTACAACTAGCCAAACCAGAAGAACAACTACATCCTCGACAAATGATGATTGGTTCGCTACTACGAGCTCACCTTCCACTACAACATTAAGTCCAACCACTAGACAACAGAGTACCACTTCAACTACACCAACAGAGATCTCAACTACATCAAGTACTAAAGCTGCCACTACTTCAAGTGTGATCTCAACAGTGGAGGAATCTACAACAAGTAGTGCATTTGTTGCTGCGTTCCAGAGAACTTCATCAACTACAACACCAACAACTAGTAGTACTATTGAACCAACAACATCTTCTACTAGTACAACAACTACTCCAACAACTAGCACCACTCCAACCACAAGTTCCACTCCAACAACTACAAGTGTTGAAGAACCAACTACAAGTGCTCAGGAAACTACATCCTCACCAACAACTACATCAACAACAAAAGCTCAAGTAACACCAACTCCAACAACCACTACAACCCCAACCACTAGTTCCACCGAGGAAACTACTTCCACACCTGTTGTTCAAGCTACCTCAACTCCAACCACTAGTTCGACTGAGGAAACTACATCCATCGCTCCTGTTCAAGAGGCTACATCAACTCCAACCACCATTCCAACTGCGGAAACTACATCTACTCCAGCAACTACGCAAGCCACTAAGGTTTCAACCACTAGTTCTGAAGAAGAAGAAGAAGCTACAGCCACACCAACTACCACTACTAGCTCTGAAGAAGAAACTACATCTACAGCTGCAGCTGCACTAACAACGAGCTCCACTAAAGCAACAACATCAACAAATGCTGCTGCTGAAACCACAACTGCTGAAACCTTTTCCACAACTCAAGAGCCAACCACTTCCGAAGTTGCAACCACTGCTTTGACAAAAGACACTACTTCAAGTGCTATTGTCCAAATAGAGTCATCTGCTACTACTACAAGTACCACTCCAGCTACTACAAGTACTACTCCAGCTGTTGAATCAACCACACCAACAGAAACAACAACAACTGCAGTTGAAGAGAGTGTCACCACTCCAACCACCAGTACCACTGCTGAAGCAAGCTCCACAAAGGTTTCCACTGCTCCATTGCGTATTCAAATTTCTTCATCTGCTGCACAAGTTACTACTGAGGCTACTGAGGCTACTACTGAGGCTACTACTGAGGCTACTACTGAGGCTACTACTGAGGCTACTACTGTGGCTAGCACTGAGGCTACTACTGAGGCTACTGCATCAACCACTGCCGAAACCACTGCTACATCATCTCAAGTTGTACTTACGCCTGATACCGAGACTACTACTACTGCTGCTGGTACTTCAACTGACGAATCTACTACTGCAGTTGCTGCTTCAAGTCAAATCGTGGTTACTAGTGGCGCTGCTTCTTCCACTGAAGTTGCAACTACAACTACTTCCTCATCAGCATTTATTGGTCCTCAGCCATCTTCTTCCGTCTTAACAACTGAAGAACCAGCTGCAACTTCATCCAGCGCTATCGTTTCTGCTGTTACCACAACTGAAGCTGCTTCTTCTGCTGCCCCTTCAGTCAACAGTGAAGCAACCACTGAAACGTCTGTCCCTGCTGCCGTTTCTTCTTCTTCTGTCTTTATTGGACCACAACCTTCTTCCACAGCCGCCTCATCTGCTGTTGAATCAGTTGTCCCAACTACAACGGAAGGAACTACATCAGCTGCCCCAGCACCATCTTCGTCGGCCATTGTTGAACCAGCTGTTTCTTCATCACCATTCTCCTTCGCTGCTGGATCAGTTACCAAAGCCACCACTGAAGAAACTACTACTGCTGCTGCTTCTTCATCAGTGGTCATCCAACCAGAAGAATCTTCAGTCGTTACCACTGAACCTGTGACAACTGCAGTGGCTTCAACTGAAACAACCAGTCCTATCTCATCTACTTTGAGTGTTGTTCCTTCTGAAGAATCAGCTCCATCCTCCTCCTCCTCCACTGCTTTTATCGGTCCACAACCATCCTCTTCAACTCCAGTTGTTGAAGTCTCATCTACTGAAGCCACAACACCTTTAACTTCCTCAGCTGTCACACAATCTTCCCAACCTGTGATACAAACAACACCTGCTACTGAAGTCCCAGTTTCTTCTTCTATTCAGCCTGTAACTGAATCTTCCATTGCAATTACCACATCTGTGCCTGTTTCTGAATCAACTGAAGTTCCAACCACCTCATCCTCAGCTATTTTCATTGGTCCACAACCATCATCTACCTCATCTACTACTGAAACAACCCCATTGACTTCTTCCGCTCCTGTTGTTTCTGTCGCTACCTCATCCACTGCTGAAACAACTCCATTGACTTCTTCTGCACCTGTTGTTTCTGCTGCTACCTCCACCACCCCAGCTGTCACATATTCTACCTCTGTTCCTGCTGTTTCCACTACACCAGTTGATACTTCATCGGTTGTTCCTTCTGCTGTTGTGTCCGATGTTACCTCTGTGCAACCAACTTCCTCAACTTTACCTGTTGTGTCCGATGTTACCTCTGTGCAACCAACTTCCTCAACTTTACCTGTTGTGCCATCAACTACTGAACAAGCCTCTGTGGTTTCTTCTGTTTCCACTGCCACCACATCCACGTCCACTTCTGAAGCCGCACCAATTAGAGTGTCTGCCGAACAATCAACTACTCAAGCTACCTCATCTGTTGCTTCTCAAGTTGAAGCTTCAAGTGCCCCTGTGTCTAGTGCTACTACTTCTTCAACTGTATCTGGAAACACTTTACCAGCTTCAGCTGTTCAAAGTACTACTCCAACTACACAAGATGTTTCTACATCATCGACCAGAGCCACCTCAACAACTGCTATAAGCTCTGTTGCTACATCTGCTGGATCAGCTTTGTCTGGATCCACACCAGCTGTCGTCACTGAATCAACCAGCGCAGCTGTTGTCTCTTCCCAACCAAGTGCAAATACTCAAACAACACCATCCAGTACTACGTTGTTGACTGACTCCGTCTCTGATAGTGCTTCAACATCCACTCGTGACACTTCGCTACCTTCTTCCATTGTTCCAGGTTCTCAAACTCAACAATCTGTTTTGAGTTTAACATCAGCAACTGGTTCCACTGAAGCTGTTTCAAGTCCAGTCGCTGATCAAACCTCAGCACAATCAGCCGTGTCCGCTGTCACTTCTGAAGCTCAACAGGAAACCTCTACCCCATCCACCACTGAAGTTGTCGTTGCTCCACCAACTGCTGCACCAGCTTCCTCATCTCCAGTTGAACAAAGTCCAGTATCATCTGCTCCTGCCGTAACTACCACTCCACCAGCTGCTGACACTCCTACTTCAACTCCACATACCACTCCTGACTCAAGTAACTGGTTACCAACTACTTTGATCACTGCTCAAAGTACCACTCAATCAGCTTCAAGTGCAAGTTCAGAAAGACCAGCCACTGCCACTTCAGCCCTACCAAGAGCTATCAGTCCAGCAACATCTACTCAAGATACACCAAAGAACTATGAATTGATCACCATTGGTTTCAGAAAAGCTTGGAACTATCCTTTCGTTGTCAAAAACTCTCTTGCAAGTGCTCAAATTTTTCAATATTTGCCAAATGTTGTGAATTATCCATTTGACTCTTCAAGTTACAATACAACTGTTCTACAGTTGGTTCCATTTGTTTCATCTGATGTCAACTACATCATCACTGTTGCTCAAGTGTACTTCCCATCCAACGAAGTTGCCAACTTGCAAGCGATGATCTTGAACTCAACTTCCAAATTCTACAATAATGTTGATGACTCGACTGCTAAGTCATTCAGTGAGTTGATTGATCCATCCATTCCATTAACAGGTCTGTTGAGTAAACTGGGTTCATCTTCATCATCTTCTTCTGGTGACTCAAACTCTGGCAACACTTTATCTGATAGCTCTGGTGCTATGGAGTATTCATCTGCATCCATTACCACTCAAACTTCAGAAGGGAAAGCCCGTATTGCCGGTGTTGCTATTGGTTCAGTTGTTGGTGGTTCAATCTACATCTCTTTGATGATTCTTGGTGTTCGTTTCTTCATCAACAAGAAACGTATTGCCTTGAACTCACGTACCAATTCCATTTTGCCAATGTCTCATGCCAATGGATCAACTGATTCTTTCAACTCTGTTCAATATGGTGCTGGTGTTCGTCTACCTTCCTCCTCCCCATCTTCTAACTATAATCCATTGAGAGGTAGTCAGGGAAGTAGTAATGTTTCTGCTCTTCAATCACAAAATCCAAGTCAAGAAATGCAACAAGTTGGTAATTTTGTCCCAAGAATCTCAGCTCCTGTTGCAGCCCAAAACTCTTTGGGTTGGAACTGAGTGTGATGATCTTTAAGGATCTTGATTGCATTGAGACAATAGCGTACTGTTGTTTCCCACGCACATTCGTTTGTTATTCTGTCTGTTTGATCTTACTTGAGATCAATGTTATCTATACCAGGGGATGTTCTAATTCCTCAATTGTTTCATTATCAATACCCAATGATTTTTTTTTCTGTTCTTTTTCTTTTCTCTTGTTTTTTTTGTCAAGTGCCTTTTTTTTCATTTACTTTTGTTTTAGACCAAGTGATTTCGACATAGTTAAATAAATTCATTTTAAGTTGACCTTGAACGAGTGTGTTATTGTAATTTATTGTCTATATACTGTCTATGTACTCTAATCTGCCAACTCTTTCAACACAATTTTTTCTGTATGTGCATAACTCTTTACAAGCACATCATCATGAGCACCAGGTATCACTTGCACCACAGGTTCTCCATGATTAGGGAAGAGTCTTTTAATCGCTTCAGTCCCATCTTTACTCACAAACCCACTTTCCTCTGCCTTGATGAATCTTGCCTTGTTATTCACAGGGCTAAATTTATCAATATCAGGAAAATCACCCAACATCTTGAACCAACTTTCACCTATACTCTCCAATGGCACTCTTTCTTCTAATTCCAATTTCACACCTTCAGTACCAGTATGATTAGCCACATGGAAGTTACCAAACAAGTACATAGCCATCACTTCATCACCATGTAGCATCTCTTTCAATTTAGCAAACCCCTGTTTGAACCAAGTCTTCTCATCCATGGACCCCATAGGTATTAGTCTCTCTCTAGTCCATTGGGCGAAATCTTTCATGGTTTGGATATACACGGGGAAAGTTGGACCTATGTCGTTCACCACTGGTGAATTATCAAGACAGATCAACTTATCAACTAGATTTGGAGCTTGTAAATTGAGTAGCATGGCAGCCTTAGCACCCATTGAATAACCTACCAAATTGACCCTTGATGGTAGTTTATGCTCTGCTATGAAAGCCTGGATGTCCTTTGATAGCAGTGGATAGTCCATCTGAGACGGTGTTTGAGGCATTGTGAGACCATGGTTGCGTAGATCTATTGCGTATGTTGTGTGACCTAATTGCTTGTGGACCTGTCTAGCGAGTTTGGTGAAGTTCTTATGAGACCCGAGAAACCCGTGAAGAAAGAGCGTTGTCGTGGGAGAACCTTTGATCACCTTGAAATATTGTGTTATTGGTGCTGACATGGACGTGTGGAATGGTCTGTGGTGGAGTGAAGGCTGTGCTTCTGGAGTTCCGTGGTGATTAAGTGCTCGATGAGATCAAGGCTTATCATTTTTTTTCAATATCTCGGGAGCTACAAATAAAGCCTTTCTCACTATAATATTATGGCTCACCATCACCATTATCACCAACATCCACACAGAAGATGCCACGCTTGAGAAAGTCCATTCAGAAGATCAACCAGCTGAACCAAGACGATGCTCCAATCGACGAAGATGACCAATCAGAATTGCTGGAGTTGCTGAAGATGGAGAATTATCAGGCAAACAAGTTGTACATCAACATTTTCACTATCATCTATTTGATCCCAATCCCATTGCTGATACACTTGAAATACTTAAGAAGCAACAGTGTGCTAAGCTTCCTATCCATCGTCAGTCTTGTCTTGTCCATCATCAATATGAGGTATCTCCATCTAGTTGATTTCACCAGTTTTGACTCTGCCATAGTCCAACGTCTTCAGGTGCTTTTCAACCCTATAATCTACAGCTTCTTCAATGCTATCATTGCTGGTTTCATCATTTATAAACGTTTTGGCGAGGGTTTCATGAGCTTGAACATCATCTACTTTGTTCCAGCAATAGCGTGTGTCACCTCGATTGTCGTTACATTCTTGGTTCTGGAGTCTAATTCATCACTTCAAAAGTTTGAGAAATTGAAGTACAAATACAAGGCCAATTGAAGGCCAATTGATTGAAAAATGAATACACCATTCTATTCGAAACCATCATGTATTAATCCTCCACCGCTGAGGCCATGGTGCATCAATTCCAAACAGAACCCGTTGACTTCTCAAGTCATTGACCCTAGAAGTCCTTGTCCTCTTATTGCGTCGAATATTTCTTAGGAGACGCGCCATGTATCTGCTAATGATGTTGCTGACTCTACATTACAATTGATCGCTGGTATTGTCGGATTGAGAAGTATTGGTTTTGTCGTCGGTTCTTTCGAAAATAACAAGAGAACTAAGCTTTTCAAAGAAGACGAGGCTAAAGTATGGTACCCTGTGGAATGATACCCTAGTTTCCATGAGTTGATAACATAGGCTGACCTGACATGATGAACACATACTGCGATCTTGAAAATACTTCCCCAATTCTATTGAGATCTGGATTACTACAGGTTAAAGAATCAGATACTGCTCGTATATTTAGGTTTCAATCTGTAAAATTATATTTAAGCATATTTAGATGTTCTTATAGCGGCTTCAACCCTCGTTATATGGGTCTAATCAATTTGAAATGCTTCCCAAACAAGTTGAAGTATATGATCTCGAAACACACTTTCCACCCTGTACTCCAAGTATCCTATAGATGCACTAAATAGATGTAGTTCCATCCTGTTTCGGTAGAGGAAATCTTCTGCTGCTTGGAACTGAATTGAGGCAACTTCACTCTCAGATGGTCTTCTTTGGAGATTGATGAACCTTTGATTCACACGCATGATAAATTCAACTATTTAATATAGGTTAGTATTTTTAATATGACAGACTCTATTGTTATGGACTCACCAGTTTCAGTGTCTGCTTTTTGAAATAATCTGTTCCAGTGAAATCTTTCCCACTGTAATCGATGATTCATTTTTAGGCTTCGAATATGATGTGGTCAATTAGGCGCCCACTTTTGATGGATCTGAATCTTGGATTTTCATGTTTATATATGATTTTTTTGTAAGTTAATTAAACGTTTGTTTAAATTAAGCGCCGACTATATCGCTGAAAGTTGCGGAGTACGATACACACTGGTTGATTCTACACGGTATATAGCGTATCGATATGGCTCAGGTTGACCTATAAATCCTTCTATAGACTCTCTCCCTTAATCGGCGGCTTGTTCACCAATGTGATGATGGGCTCCAAGGTAGTAGTTGTGACGCGACTCATGTCCATATTGGGCTTGCTATCCCTGGCACCAGTAAGCATCAAAGAACAGTGGATATTGTCACAGTTCCTGTTGATCCCACTTAGCGACAAAATACTCTCGTGTAAAAGCGTCTCGATATCGTCTCTAGTCTTGAACTCTCTGTTATCAATATCGAGAGCCATGCAGTGAATAGCTGTTGTCTCGGCCGAGTACTGACTTTTCATAAGGCCTGGGGGCGGAATATCTCGTTCAGACCAGCCCCATCTTTTCCTCAGTCTCCCATTCAAATCTTCAGCCCACCTAGACACTGGGCTCATGCTTGCAATTTCGTCTTTGCTCTGTATAGCACTCATCCTCTCACGCAACTTTCCAATGTAGATCGAGTCGAACAACAGCGATACCAGTGCTAGTTCCTTGAGGTAAACCGATTGTGGAAATTTCTTCTTTACAACTGCTTCTGCATGGTCACTTGACTCCAATCCAAGAAACTCGATTCCATATGTCGTTCGAAGTATTCGTGTTGCTTCTGCTCGGCCATTCCAACGCCATCTATCATCTGTCAGGAAATCATCATTGAATGGTCTAACAAAAATTGTACCTGCCTGGTCACATTCCGAAACCATACATTCATTTTGTTCTTTAGCCAGCTTGATAGCCTTTCCAGTAAGCCCTTGATCGTTAACTAGGTCTGAATAATGACTCAAGCTAGGTATGTCAACATTCACTCTTTTGATAAATTGTCTCATTACTGAAGAAGGATTGTTGATGATGTGTTCAAGAATGTGTATAACCTTCTTATGGTTTGATATCACAGTTGTTTCTAATGGGTCATACTTCCTCAATGTTGATACACTCAACACCTCAAACTCATACTTCTGACTTTCCATATGACGTTCAAAGATTGAATACCCTTTCAATGTGTCGTTTGGTAACGAATTATCCGGGCCATACGTTAAATATCTTGCATCGTTTAGCCTCATCTTCTCTGTGGAGCTTACCACCAAGAGTAAGTTCAAATTTTTGTAAATCACTGGTGCATAAAGATGAAGGCATTTCTTGTTGATTTGAAGTAGCACTGAAGGACAGATCTCAGCAAAGTCGAATATTTTGAATATTAACTCATCAGGAATACCTATCTGAACCGGATTGATGCTTGACTCATCTACCACCTGTGTAGATAGTGTTCTTGACCCAACCGGTCTACCAGTGTATGGCAAAAGACTTGAAACGATATACAATCCAGACTTTCTCAAAGGATACCAAATAGACCTCTTGAAAGTCCATACCTGGCGTGTTATAAACCTCGCCAACCACTCCAAAGATCTTGTAATCCATCCATCACCAAACACTGCTCCTATGAGCTCATAGTAGTGTCCATGGCGTTCAGGGTCACTTAGATAAACACCGATACCCAGCATAATTCCGCTGTTTCGATAATCAGGGATTCCACCATTGATATCCAGCATCATTCTGTCGTTTCGATAATCAGTGATTCCACTAAGAGAGTAATCGATAATCTGCAAGGCTGTATGCAAAACTGTATGTAGCATGATGATATCTTTGTAGCTAGTTTTTGCTATGCAATTATGTAGCAGTCTGCTTAGTGACGATGGAGTACAACCTCTCAAAGCAACTTCCACGTATTTATACACCCAGAGAATTGGTGAAATGAGAGGATTATGTATGTCACTGAAATAGTCTCATCGCTGATCATGACGCACGAGAGAGTAATTCTCCCCGGTGATTTGTTTTTCGAGAATCTTGGCATATTTTTACACAATGGCACGTGAGAGATCACGTGACTATATACATAGCTATCATAGCGCTTTCTATACCTCAGAAATACACGGTAACCTATTGGGACAATCTAGATATATGCTGCGCCAATAGATAGATATTGTACTTAGTTTAAGTATCAAATATGTGTGTATAGAGTCTGAGTTAGTATAGTTGAATGAGATAGTTATCTAGTATGTAATATAAAGCATAATGAAATATAAGGGATTCCAGTATTAATATGCTGGGTGTTTCACATTCCCGATAAGGGATGAATTAGAACAATAAAGAACAATAATGAGTAATGATATTCGAGGGAAAATGGTCGGAATCGTATGTGATACTTAGCGATATCACACATATGGCTGTGGCTACAACCTACGATATCCTTATATCTGGAAGTCCTTTAATACAGTCGACACCTTGTGCAATATGGTACAATAATCGAAGATATCAGGAATCGAGGATAGATCACGGTCCCTGAAGCTACTGCAAAAGTTCTTATGATCAGAAGAGCCTCGGCTCGTCCAGTTTAAATTTGATTTGTAGATTACTTGACTTCATCGACCATATCAAGTCTCGACTTTAATAACACAACGTTTACTGTACTTACTCTGCAATAACATTAGCTGCTAAGTCTCATATACGATCATTTTTCTAGGCCATATAACAATCCTGATGAAAATACTTGCTCCCTTTACTACTAGTCTACTAGATGGCTTTCTTGAACGAATTCTTCATTATACTCGATTACAATATGATGCTAGTACACAAATACATTTTATATCTTGGTTCTAAACTACCTATTAAGCCTAGCAATTGTAGATACCGTATTTATTAAGACTCACGACTTTAGCGCAGATAAGTGGCTTTTGATCAGTACAACTGTCATCAATCCGCGTGTCAGTTAATTCCTCATACCAAACGTGTTGAAATCTTCATCAAGACCACAACAATTCAGCTAGTCAACAATCAGAACCACAAGAAGAACAATGTCTTTCGACTTGATAGAAGACCGAATCTGGATCGATGGATGCTTTGACTTTTTCCATCACGGTGAGTTTTGTGATCTTTTCCAGTACAAAAATCAAATGTCAACTAACTATTGTTTATAGGCCACGCTAATGCTATTCTCCAGGCAAAGCAATTGGGATCCGAGCTTTACATCGGGATCCATAGCGATGAGGAAATCACTAGAAACAAAGGTCCTACAGTGATGAACTTGAAAGAGCGTGAATTTACGATAGACTCAAACAAATGGACCACTGCAACAATTATCAACGCACCATATGTGACACAACCGGAATGGATGGATAAGTACAGATGTAAATACGTTGTCCATGGTGATGATATCACCACTGATAGCGAGGGGAATGACTGTTATGGGATTGTGAGGGATGCTGGGAGACTGAAGCTTGTGAAGAGAACCGAAGGTGTCAGTACGACTGATTTAATTAACAGGTTATTGTTCCCTACGGAGAGTCATTATATCAAGGATGTTAAGAGTGCATTGGAGGATAATAGAGAGTTGATAACAAAGTTTTCCACTGGCGTTGATGGGAAGACACCATTCAATGGGGTGTGGTACTTTGACAAGGATCAAGTTGAGACATTCTTGAATTCACCACATCAAGGCAAGGGCGACAAATATGTTTATGTTGAAGGAGCTTTCGACCTGTTCAATCCATACCATATAACAGTGCTGAAACATTTGAAAGAAACATACAAGGAGCATAAGATCCTTGTTGGTGTCTATGCCGATGGTGTCGAGAAGACCAGTATGGATTTAATTCAAAGAACTCTATGTGTTTTACAATGTAAATACGTTGATGATGTTATAATCGGTGTTACTAGTGATCAGTCTTTCAACTCTAGATTCACGATTGATTATTCGTTCAAGGTTCATGAAGGGTTTGAGAATGAGTACAGTTATCTGAATAATCACGGGATTAGTAAAAGAATCCAGGATCACTACGAGTTATACATGGAGAGACAGCGCAAAAAGGGTGTGAAACATGAGTTGGAGAAAACCATGAACTAAATAATGAAATAGACCATTCAGTTATACCTACTTTGTAGCCTACTTGGCCTTAATTGAAGGTAAGAAGAGAGTGAAAAAAGTTGCAAAAAAATAGAACTCCTCATGGGGGGCTCGAACCCCCGACATTTCGGTTGACTTCCGGAAATGGTGTGTTCCCTTGGACTGTAAAAGCCGAACGCTCTACCAACTGAGCTAACAAGGACGAGTTCTAAAATTGCAAATTTGAAACGGGAACTCATAGCGATGGTTCTGACTAAGCAGTATTACGCGAATTACGTAATCATCCGCGAAAATTAAGAAAAGTGTCATGTGCGCGATGAGCGAATCGGGGAACTGCAAACCCCGGACTCAGGTGAATAGGGGTGGCGCAATTTCTTATCAACATCGTTCAATGTTGAAATCCAGATTTTAGAGATTCCAAATTCCAGTGAGAGTTACTACAAGTTAATAGTAGTATAAGCGTAATTCGTGTAATCATTTAAAATAAGTGGAAACTAAACTAGTTCTATCAGGCATTTCATCAAGGTGAGCAGTAGGTGCAACCTAGGACATTATGTACAGGCGTAAATTCATTTCTCATTAGCATCTTCGTCATCATCGTAATTGGAACCATCATCTTCGATAGCGGCAAGGTCATTGTCATCCTCGTCAATGTGGTCAAACTTGTGTTGGATAGCATCAAACTTCAATTCGTGGGCACTAGAGTTTGAACCACGTCTCTTGTTAAAGACTGGAGGGATTTCACCATCGTCAATCAAGTCGTTGATTTCATCACCTGGAGCACCCCAGTTCCCACGACCAGCACCATTCTTCTTGGTGTGTTGAGGGTTTTGGTCTGGATGGCCATTATGGGTGAAGAAGTGTGATTCAGCTTTTGATTCATGGTGAGTCCATTTTTGAGTTCTAGTCATGATGGCTGGATGTTTGTTTTGTAGTGTAGTTGTTGTTTGTTTGTGTGTGAGCTTTGTTTTATTCAGTACAATATAAGATTGTATGAGTGATAAAGAGGAAACATATAACAAGAATCAGAGTTAAAGGGGGACCCACAAGCTCTTTATATACTTTTCCAGGGAATTGTCACACTACCTAGTTATTATTAGCTAATAGCAGTCGTGAAAGTTAATGGTGCCCCGTGCGTGTGCTTACCAGGTTTTGGTCAGCTTCCCTGCTGGGCTCCGCCTAGAACTCCCGAGCACAGGCGGGGCACCCGCCCAGGTGAGTCACAGGGAGGTCACACGCAGCTCCCGGACTGGCCTGGGAAGCAACTCGAGCCAATCGGAATATCACACAATTTTGACGTCAATTCCAGAGATTCTGAGATTCTGTTGGGCAGAGCACACGTAGTGTCACGTACTATAGTGTGACCCACTACGAGCTGTACGGTTACATAGAGGACACGGTGGTCTCTCGAATATTCCATACGCTCTACTTTTGTACTGGAAGAACAAGCGTAGAGTTGGGTTTGAGGTGTTCTGTTTGTCTCAATGGAGGGGACATACCCTCACGGTCGTGGATGAGCTGATCAGCTGGGTCAATTCCATGTTGCAAAGATAAGCTCATGATGCCATCATCATCTCCAAACTCCAAGGTAGCCCCTATCTCCAAGATTAAGACGTATCACATATTATGTTGGCCGGTTATTTCGAGATGGTTGCAGTGTTGCAGTTGTGGTTCGAGATGGTGGGGGAAACTCGATAACGAGATAAGGAACTACCAGCATGTTATTGACATACAGAGATACACTTTAAGCTTGTTGTGATGCGATTGTAATTCACGTTGATGGATCAGGTGAAAGCATTGACTGTTAACCACCTATAACCGAATATCTCTTCTTGCAATTTCGAGATATTCCTTTAAACTGGAGTTTCTCCTGTTAACTCATATGTTTACCAATTTCCATATGCGTCAACAAGTACAATTCATCAATATCAAGGTACGTCTTGACCCTCTTCCATATGACTCAGTGGAGAGTAGGCCATATAGGTATCTTGCCCCACGCTATCTCTTTAATTTGCGCAATACACATCCACCTATGAGCATCTCAATCCTGTACAATCATTGCTTTTCAAATGTGATACCATATCACACCCCATATCATCATAATAAATTCGACTTGTTTATTATAAGACCATTAAAGAGGACCTAGATCTTTGTGTAGTCTTTAAGTCTCAGTTCACAGGTCTTGCGGCCGCTGGGTCTGGGTTATCGGTCTTGAGTCTGTCTGCCATTATCAAACGGTAACATTAATACACATATAATACAGCTATACCATGATATTCTACCTGGCGGCTACCATTCTTTATAGAACAACCACAACAACCAGATGAGTCCTCGAGCATATCAGCTGCTGACAATCTAGTTGCTTGACTGGTGAAGCACCATCATTGGAGGCTGCTTCGGGCGGTCAAAAAAGATCAATAGAAAGAGATCTTTTCAATGATAGAAATGAGAGTATTTTAAACTCTCTCACGACAATGAGATGTCTATATTGATTCAATTATAAAGACCAATAGACCCCTATGACAATGTCAATAAGGCCTAACTATCTTGATTTCTCAGCATTGTCTCAATTAAGTGAATCCCAACACCTTTGATAATGTCGGACATCACACAAAATTACATATCTGCATTCAAAGCACGCATGACAAGAGCTGATCACAGTGTTAAGAATCTACAAAGGTCCAATCCAAAGAGAGTTGCTGTTCCTTATGACTATAAGTCAACTGGCTCTACCCATTCGCCTGATTACTACCATATCTTAAGCACAATTCCACTTTCAGAGCAGATCATCACTTCAATCGAACAAGTGGAAACTTCAAGAAGGATTATATGTTACCAATTTTCTGAAGATGATGATAGAGTCAAGACAGTATACACGTATCTGGAACATGAGGAAACAATGTTCTCAGTGGTTACGGAGGAACATAGTGCCAACTCTGATAATATTGATGGTGAGGCGGATTGTGTGAATTGCAAAGAAAATTATGTCAACTCAGTATTGGCATTGGAGTCTGATCAAGATGGATCTGAAAATCAGGCTGACACATTTACTGAACCTGAAATCTTGGACATTTCTGGATTTGAACTGGAAAGTTCACATAGTATCGTTTCTGGTTATGTGTTGATTGTAAAGAGCTCATCTCAAACATTCAAGGATTTATCAAAAGTTCTACACGGCGAGCTCGATAAGCCAGCTACACAATTTACAAGTGAGCTTCATTTGGGTGATTATATCCTACATCAGAGACGTAAAGCTAAGGGGAAATTACCTAACAGACAGGAACTACCGAGAAGCTTTGATGCACTAAGCCATAAAGTGGAAAAACTTGGTGCAAAAGAGCATGGGGAAAATACAAGTCTTCTATTTAAGGCCCTCGCTACATTTAAGAGCTCTTTAAGAAAAAATATAGAGCATGGATCAAGTGAACAGGAATCACATGCTACAGAAAATACCAATGATGGTGCTGAAAGCTCTTCTGATGACAGAAGTCCTGACAACGGAGACTTGATAAGAAACCTATCAAAAAATTCTGTTCGTTTGGATAATGACTCGGTCACATTAGTCTCAACAAGACCATTAACAAAGTCAATATTGAGTGAAGTTATACATAAGGCTACAGAACCTCCTCAGTTTAACATCAAGTCATTCCCCATTACAGAGATCTCACTAGTGGATGATGTAAAGACTCAACATGTTTTATACCCATCTCACTTCACGGAAGAGGAAGGTTTACGATTCTTACTTGATTACCGAACAATTTCTGACTATGAAGATAGACACATTTGCAATCTTTGTAACAATTATTTGAGAGCTGATAAACCTTTCCAATCAAGCTACCAATACAGAGAGGCACAACGGTTTTTCGATGCCGTGGAAAACATTGAAACTAATACATTCTGTTTTGATTCATATGAGAACTCTGAAAGTCAAGAAGACACTATCGATTGGGAGAGCAGTACAACTCTTGCCGAAGAGCCTATCAAGTACAAGAAAGACCTATTATTGTCTGTGATAGAGATCACGACGGATGCTACAGACCCAAATCTGGATCATAAAGACTATATTCTTTTGATCTGTGATCCTCTATATAATATATTCTCATTGCTTGAAAATTTGAGCAAAGAATTCGAGTCAGGGAACGATCTCAGTGTTGACTTGTATCCCTCCAATTATGGGATAGAAACGTTATATGATATTCATAAGGATAAGTCCAAAGAGTTTAAGAGCTCCACAAAGGGCTATCTAGCCGAGCTGTCATCTGATACAGAGGTTGATACTAGCTCTCTTGCAAGTGGTGATATTCTTACATTTTATTCAGACACAGACTACACATCGGATGAAGACGAGGAATTGCGCAGGTCTGTAAGCGAAGAGCCAACTGAATACGATTGGCTACATGGTGTTCTCATTTTTGCCACAAGAGGCAATGGTACCGTCTATGGATGGACAAAGAAAAGTGGTGTTTTCAATCCTTTTGAACCACAATATGCCCATTGGATCAAGAAAAGACTAGTCATTGCACCAGATTATGAATATTTCGATATCGTTAGCATTTTGTCTGATGATCGAAGAGTCGAGGGGGCATATGGATTGCCATTTTTGAAATCTAGGGGATTTTTACCACTTCCTCGTTCGATACCACGTTTATCCAATGCTGATGATGATTGTTGCACTATTGAAGACCCTGAAGAACGATTGAATCCAGCGGATGTTAATTCATGTTACCACTCGATTCGAGGTGAAGTTGCCGTCCCTGATTTTGATGAGTACTTTGGCTATGGAACTTTATTTGTTCATGAAGATGGAAGAAGATACCCGTTCCCGCCAGCAGTGGCGTCTAATGACAATGACGATGATGATGATGATGATGAGGCCAACAAGGAAAACAAGAATCCCGAGACAAGAACCATTCGAATCAGTGATTCGATCCAAGTAAATAGAAGGGCCTTGTATGCAGGGTTGGACGAGATCCCTCGAGATGATGATACTGATGGTGATGATTTGATATATTATCTCAGTCAGTTACTCACTCCAAACTATGATCCTGCCAATGTTGATACTTTTTACCACAGATTGGCATCAAGTGCCAAGTATGCCATATTGTGGCCTTATAACCCAGATACTGGAAGAACATGAGAAGATCATCATGAAGATCATTAGATACATAGATATTAGAGACCAACGGTTGTAAAAAGGAAAATATGGACATATATTTACAAATTTTTGTAGACTCTATCAGTTCACATGAACACAACAGCTTCATTAGCCAGCTCTATTCCCAACAACCTCACCACATCCAACAATACTTTCTTAATCTGTGGACTCTCTACACTGAATCTCACAGGTCTCAACATCCCATCCGTGAATAGCAATGTTGTCAATTGATTTTGAATCGTTGGATTCAACTTGTATAATTCAGCTAGGGACAAAAGTCCAGGTATGACCGTTGGGATATTATATGGGTTTTCATTCTCGTTATCGACAAGTATGGAGTTGTCCACAGTGGAATAGTTGACATGATCCCATTTCTTACTGTATTCTTTCACCAACTCGAACTCTTTCCCTTCAACACCATAAAGCTCTTCAGTCATATCTGTTGAGCCGGTCGTTGGATCGATAATGGCGAATTTCCCATCTTTGATAGAATCACCCCATTGATCAAACTTGTAGTACTTCATATCATACAAGTTCAATAATTCACCTCCATATTTCTGTTTATAACTCATCTTGGCACAATCTTGGATATAATATCCCAAATAATAGTAATCTAGCCCCAATTTCGAAGTAAGTTCCATTTCTTTCAACCCTGTGATCTTCCCCCATGTTAAGTCCCTGTATTCAGGGTCATATATCAAGTAGATCGATGAGACACCTGTGGGTAAAATATCCAAAAACCCGATTGCGACGAGTTTATCATCGAGGTAGTAACATTGATGAATTGCACCGTATTGGATAACCTTCCCATCTTGGATGATAGCGTTTGACTTGTCCTCTGGGAATGGAGTATCACACAGGAATCTCTTGAAAGATTTCATACTGGTCTTGAAATCATCATGAACATCATTCTGATACTTGACAAATAATTTATACTTTTCTTTCGTATACTCCGGTGGTTCAAACTGGATCTTTAACCTTGTCGAATCATCCATCTTGGCCAATTCTTTCATCATATCATAATTTGAGCCATCTGCATTAGGTTTGATCCCCAACTTCTTATTAAACTTGTTTATCGTTTGACGATGCTCTTTTGTCAATTTGAACATTTCGATATTAGTTCTAATAGTGAACATCCGACAACAGCCACGCAGCATATCAGGCTTGTAAACAAAGCATCCTGATCTTCTAAACCCCATATTTATCAGCTTGTCATAATGTTCGACTGTCATATTCTCAGCTTGGAACCCAATTGAAATCGAAGGAGGACTCAATGATGATGATGATTGTTGTTCTTGTTCCTGGTTGTAGAAATCCGCCCAACTTTTGATAGAGATGCCCTGGGACTGTGGTTTTTTGTGGTTGCAATAGCCACAGTGGTCATCTTTCAAGTACAGTGGTCTCGAGATGATCAGTCTGCTCTGGAGGTCCATTATTCCGATTATCCTTTCGATACCATATACTCAAGTGATTTCTCTTCCCCATACAAATCTGTTTTTTTCACTATACAAAAATAAAACCCGAGAAAAAAGCCAGTCAAACTGGCACATTCAATTGTACTAGACCAATTAATCATAAGATGCTTGTCTTCAAGAGACTATTAAGCACCAAGTCCCCGGTGAATGTCAAGAACCTGTTTGCACTGTTCCCAAAGACGTTTCCAAAGGGACAATCAGCGTTCCAGATCGATGCGAGATCATTGAGAAAAGAGTATCGGACTCTTCAGCAACAATTGCATCCAGATTCCAACGTGGAGCATGGTGGTTCCACTGGTGCTGGTGCTACTGACTATGACGATTCACAGAGTTCATTGTTGAATAAGGCATACTCCACTTTGAAGTCTCCACTGTTTAGAGCTCAGCATATCTTAGCATTGAACGGTATTGACCTGAGTAAAGAGGAAGTTTCAAAGCAATATAGTGTCAAGGATCAATCCCTGCTTTATGACTTGCTTGATATCCATGAAGAGTTGGAGAGTTGCACTACAGAGGATGAGATACATCGTTGTAAAGAGATTAATGATGACAGGATCGCACAAAGTGAGGAAGAGTTGACAAAATTGTTTAGCCAAGGTTCATATGAAGATGCTGCCTTGGAGACTGTCAAGTTGAAATTCTGGTGGAATATTGATAATGCTATCAAGAATTGGGAGCCTGGTCAACCTGTTCATATGACTCATTAAACTCTACAAAAGTTGTGTCGATCATTAAGCAAGTGTTTATCTAATATACAATTAAGTTGATTTGATGGTCTGTCTCTCTCTCTCAATTCATTTCCTCATCACTATCTTCTTCCTCGTCCTCACTCTCATCTTCATCATCTTCAGCAGGCACTTCATATTCACAATTTTTCAATTCTAATAATTCCTGTTCAGTTTTTGGTAGTCTCCTCAACCACGACATTCTGCCACCAACGGCACTTGTCTCATGTACTTTAAAACCAAATATCTTCAACTCGTATTGCTTTTTATTTCTCAACTTTATTTGGTTATCAATCTCATTAAACATCTTGATAAATAATCCTGGGAATGTAGTACCGAAAAATGCACCATCGATATTCAGGTATCTAGATGAGCTTGGCAAGTACAAGTCGAAACATGAAGGACAGTAGAGTCTCACTGTCTCCACTCCCGGTTGGTCGTATCTCCCAATTGGCAACAAATGCATACCGTCACAGTAATATCTGGGACACACGCCAAATTGTTTCTTCTCATATTTATCAACCATCAATTGCAAACCTTGCTTCGTCAGGATAAATCTCTGGTGAATCAACCCATACAGCAGCTCAGCACTATGCTGCACCAATGGCAAATCACTCACACTAATCGGTTTCTCAGGCTCAAAGTCCAAAATCATATCGAGGGCCTCTCTGTAAAAGGGAACTATCGATGACAATCCAGTCAAGTTGAAATCATCCTCTATGAACTCTGGCGCCACCTCAACAAAGTAGTCGTGCCCGTAGAGACCGCAGAAGTTGTTCACCCACGTCTCGAACTCCTCAGAACTGTTACCGTCACTCATATTCAAGCCTCTGAAGCTCCTGTTTTGAATTGTTTGTAAATCCACAGCTTTTGCACCATTTCTTCCCATATAAACTTGATAAAAAATTCGCTGATTTAATCTTCGCGAATGTGTTCTGCAAAAAATTCAAGACCTAGAAAATTAAACCATCAACAAATTAGTCTCTTGGAAAAGGGTCTGGAATATTAAAAGCCCTGAAAGACCATCGAAAACTAGCCAAAATGGAGCCTTTTACGCTGTTGCTCGCAGTGCTGGCACTCATAGTCTACAACTCTCTGACAAAGCACTACGGCCATCTAAACATCGCCGAGTCCCTATGGCTCATTTACCTCAGATTCTCGTCAAATGCCACGATCAAGAAATTATCAGCATTGAAAGTGGAAAGATACGACGTCACCAAGGAGAAACACTCGATCTCGCCACAGGACCAGTATGCTAAATGGACTAAATTGAATAGAAAACTGGACGAATTGAATAAGCAGATTGATGCTGCGGAAGTGGAGGCAAGTTCATTGAAATCCGGGTTCATCACTACAGTGCAAAGAAGCTTGAAAATTGTTTATTGGATCCCATTCATCTATTTCAGAGTATGGCACAGAAAAGCCCAGATGTTCTGGTTGCCTAATGATGTCTTCCCTCACACAATGGAGCTCGCCTTGAGTTGGCCAAGTGTTAATAGAGGGGCCATTGGCTTGTCTCAATGGATCTTCTTGCTGAAAACATTCCTTGATGGAATTTTGTTCATTTACAAGACTTTAACCGCTTCCAAAATTGAAAAACCAATCTTGGTGGAAAATGTTGAATCGACTGAAGTGGAGAAATGATCACAATTTTATAACTTGAATGTCATCATTGGTAATATTATAATATACACGTTTACAATTAGTGGAAATTGTAGTTCTCTATAAAAT
This sequence comes from Hansenula queroliae, assembly GCA_030674255.1. Classification (NCBI taxonomy): domain Eukaryota; kingdom Fungi; phylum Ascomycota; class Saccharomycetes; order Phaffomycetales; family Wickerhamomycetaceae; genus Hansenula; species Hansenula queroliae. The sequence goes on along the minus strand of JAJLXP010000071.1, from coordinate 4,836 downwards.
GTCTCTTTGTTCTTCTCAATTGTTCATACGTACGTTACCTTCATTGCTCCAAGCCATAGAATTTACCAAATCTCAAAATATCAGAACAATCTTGGAAATCTTGGAAATAAACAACTTGCTTCTTTTTAACTGCGTTTGTCTGTTTGTCAAGTTTGAATTGAACAGGTTCATTGTTCAATCTTTTTCTTCTAGGATCCAATGATTTGTACAAGTATTGTAATGTCTTCAAATGCTCCAAGTCTGCCTTATCATTGGTCTTGATCTTCTTATGATTAATCAATTTGTCCAAGATATAATGTAACCAGAAAATATTGTTGACAAAACTTGATAATGACCAATCAATGTTCATCATCTCATCCCCATTCGAGTTAGGCTTGTGAAGTGAACTGATTTGATTTCTCATGAATCTATAAATATCAAATTGATAATCACCACACCCTTTAAAAAAATCTTGGTGATCCAATCTGGTGAACAACACTTCATCGTTTTGGTCTCTCAGTCTTGATAAAGTGTAATCGATCAATTTGACTTCAATATCAGGTTGTGATTCGTCTTCTTGAATAATGGACAAATCTTTCATGGCATCTTCAATATCGGCATCCTCATCCTCTTCTTCGTCTTCTTCTTTAATGGATGATCCCCTAGCTTTTTCATTAATCTCTTTAATGACAATGTTACCCCAGTGTAAATCTCTATGTTCAAATTCATATTCTTTTTCAGCAGAGGCCAAAGTCTTCACAATGGACCAGAAAATTTCCAAAGATTGTTTCCATGTCTTGATAGTGAATTTCTCCAAGTCTATACCACCATATTCAAGATCCATAATCAAATATTTCTGTTCAACATCAAATTCTGGTCTGTAATTGGCACTTGTCTTCAGTTCATTATAATCATCCCATAATTTCAACAATAGTCTTGGATATGAACCTTTCACGATACAAGATTCATTTAATTTTATGAACCCGTCTAAAGAGCTTAATCTCTTGGTGATTTGTAACTCTTGAATGATGTTATCGATTGTAGGTTGTTCGAAATTTTCTTCACCAAATGGGATAACTTTGAAGATCTTCAAAATTTCATTAGTTTGGTAGTTCTTCAACAGGAACACTTCACTATAGGAAGCTTCAGCAAATTTAATCAAAACCAGGTGGTTTGCACTTGTGGTCACATTGATATAATCTTTAAAATTTAAAACTTCAGGATAACTTGTCAAGGAGACCAGTCTGCCCAATTGTTTGTTCTCATACTCATTTGATGACATCATGACGTTAGCACTAGTGGCCATAGTGCCCATTGTACCATTGGTTTGTGGTCTTGAGATGACTGAATTGATAGAAATGATTGAGGAGCTGTTTCTTAGTCTCGTCTTCAATTTCTCTTTAGAAACAGAGTCTGGTTTCGGCAGAGAGATCATTGTTTTCTCCAAAGTTGTATGATGATTAATGTCACCAAGACTTTCTTTTCTACCCAATCTGAATAAATTATGTTTAGATGGAGACATTGACAAGACTGATTTTCGCATGTCACTAAGAGAAGACTTTCCTCTCAAGGACCTTATGGATTCATTGTCGTTCATAGACTCATTTGAAGATTTTTTGCTTGAGAAAATTGATGATAATCTGAATCTGGATCTGCTTGTTCTTATACTTGATGTACTCATCATGCTTGCAGCATCAGAGTCTCTTGCCCTTAATTGGGAAATTGATGATCTGTGTGACATTTGGTGATTGTTTATGGATGAGGTCATTGAAGGCGCCATTGAAGGTGTAATGGATGGTTTCCTCTGGTTTGTGCTGGAAGTTATATTGATATTTGTTGAGGATATGTTGGCCAAACTTCTCATTGTTGGTAATGGAGAAGATGTTTGGAAATCCGGTTGTAAGATATTCTGTTGTCTAGAGGATTCTCCAACAACCCCAGGCTTTATGTTTTTGTAAGGAGTTGAAGAGGTTGTGTTTGAGTCGTTAGTGGTATCTTCCATTGAACTAACAGACACAGTTGACAGAATGTTACCCATCTTGGTCATCACATTCTTGAAAGAGTTTGTAGAGGAGGAGTTTGAATGGGTTGAGTTTAATGAAAATCTCTTATTCTTGCTGTTCATTTCACTTGCATGTGTTGCAACTGAAACATTTGAAGATATAGAAGCCATGGAAAATCTCTTCTTATTGTTGTTTTCTCTTGACGAATGTGTGGACTGTGTTGAAGCCATTGAAAATCTCTTGTTTGACTTTGAGTTCTCCTTGTCCTCATTGGTAAAAGACAGTAAAGACCATCTTTTAGAACTATTTGAGTTTGTGGAGTTTCTGTTACGAAACTGGGTCAGCCCGGCAGAACTGTTTCTTTGGATCAATGTTGGTACGGTATTTGCATTGGCTGAAGACAATGGGATACGTTTTTCATTGATAAGGTCTGTGTTGATTGGAGTGCTCAAGGTGTTCAGTTTGATTTCTTGTAAAGAGTTTGTGTGTTTATGACTGGCACTGATTGGTTGTGGGATTGGTGGGACGACTTTCTTTGGGCTATCCATCATGATATCACTATCTTCATTGTCAGATATGGCAATGTTGATTATTTGTGCGTTGCTGTATGGTTCATCATCACTTGAATCGTTGTTTAGCAAATCATTGTTGAAGGAGTCGTTCGATATATCGAAATCGTTAGTCTCTTTATCAGTGTTGCTGTGTAGATCTAGCACTATATCGTTCAGATTGTATCTAGCTTTCCTCTTATTGTTGTGCTTCCCATATGATTTCTGGTGGCGGCTCAAACTGTTGATGTTGTTTGATGATAAGATGATGCCATTTCTTCTGTCCCTTGTGGAGGTCATCGTGGGTACTTAGCAATAAATAGGGCTTAGTGAAGCAATTTGTAAGCAAGCAGTAGATAAGCGCTCTGTTGTTCTCTTGTGTTTTAAGTGGATCTCTAGCAGCTAAATGTTGATAAATCAGTGGGTCTTTGATTTTTGTTGATGTTTGAAATTGAAAGAGCCCTTCAAAGATTTGATTTTGTTTTGGTTTTGTTTGTTTTGATTTCGTGCGTTACTGGGGAAACAAGTTGCGAAAGTTGCGAAAAATAAAAAAATGGCGTTACAGACAGGATTCGAACCTGCGCAGGTAGAACCCAATGCCTAACAGCTACTTAGAAGATAGCAGGGCATCGCCTTAACCACTCGGCCACTGTAACCGGTGCTTGTGAAAAATGAAGTTGTACATGCGCTATACGACGTAGTTGATTTTGCAAAAAACCCGATTTTTCACGGGTACAGGGACTTTGGTGTTCTATAAATGGCTCAGTATAATACCTTGGAGAGCTACAAACACCTATGGACTGCTTATCAGAGAGCCCAATGTGTTTGGAGCATGTTTTAAAATTCTTAAAATTCACTCTGGTTGTAAAATACACACCTCGAGAAATTCAAAGTAGCTTAAGAGATTTAAACGATTCATAATCTTCCGATTTAAACTGTTTTAAAAGAGCCTGAAACTCGGGGATCAGACTATTATGAGCCTAGACTATACCATGAAGACTCAAAGTAGTCTCTCCATCTCATTTAAATCAAAGATATCCGTAATAATTATTTAGTAGTGCTGATTACCTCATCATAATGCGTTATCCACCGATTCCCGAAAATTAAATGAGGTGCCGGGGCTCAGACTAAAAGACGTTTACATTTAACAAAGAGCCAATATCTAACAGTCAAAAGAGCTCACAAGGTATACTACGCTGCTTCTCATTAATACGATCTGTCAATATCCAGATACAAACTCTCGAAAGTCAACCGTTTTCTATGATCATCATATTCATCAAATCCATCACAAAATCAAGCAATAATGTATCCTAGTAAAGACATATCACAAAGGCAAACGACACCAAGCATACCCAAAATATTAATCGAGAAACCCAAGGGAAGACCAAAACCGAAACCAAAACATAGGAGATCCAAGAATGGATGTCTCAGCTGCAAAAGATTAAAGATTAAGTGCAATGAAGACAAGCCCGTGTGCGAGTACTGTCTCCAAACAAAGAAACACTGTGTTTATCCAACGAATGTACCTGTTAAAGTGTACAAGGTGGGGAATACAACAACTACATTGACAAGAGAAGATGAGTACAATGTGCCCACAGGTGTTGTTATACCTGAAAGATCGTCCGATGAGGAAAGTTTGGAACTCAACTTGTTCAATAACAAACCACTAGTGAGACTAAACTCAATGTCACACCATCTGGACGTCACCAAATTTGAACTTCAACTATTGAAATTTTATTTGGACTTCGGTGCAGAGTTTTTCACTTTCAATTTGAACGATCAGGCCTTGAATTTTTGGTCAAATGAAGTACCTCAACTTTGGTGCAGTTCAGACCTAATCAAATCATCATTATATGCAGTGAGCAGTGCAAGATTATTGGCAAATTATGGTCCAGAATCTATCAAGAATATCTACATCGAAATAGAAGACGAGACCTCGTTATTCCCGGTCAAGACGAAGATCAACCTTTTCGAAAAAGTTATGGAGTATATTGGTAAGACGGAAGAACTATTACAACTCTTCTGTCAAACTTTGTCCGTAATGGATCCCTCTGATGATGAGATTGTGGACTTGGTTGGACAACTAGTCATTGCTAAAAAATCAATGACTGGCGCAAAGGCAATCATACCGAAGAAGCTCGATATTGATAAGAAAACGGGCTTACCAAGGTTTAAAGACTTGCAAACTTTAAAAGTCATGAGAGAGACCTCAGTTTTCTTCAATGCTGTTTATGCATTCATGCCATCTTTGGCAAGTACTAAATACACTCCAGTGTTAGATCCTGAAATTGAATTGGGGAATATTG